>JAQFYM010005860.1:0-12555 GCA_034694785.1 Agrenia bidenticulata
ATTTAAACACTATGAAGTACTTTTGTCTTATTTTTTTGGTTTTTCTAGTGAAATCACCGTTTTCTCAAAATCGTATTTTTCACTTGAATTGTGTATTAACGTGACCAACTTACTAGAGAATATGTACCTGTATCGAGTCGGATCTAAAAAATTACTTTTTTAGTCATGAGTCCTTATACTATGTTATTTATAGTCGGTATTTGCTTTCTTTTTTTGCTCAAACTCTAAAAATTTGGCGTTTGTAACAATTGCAGTTAGAATAAAGTTTAAATTCTACATTTACAGGAATATTACCTGATTTTATACCAAAAATTTGCAACCTTGTTTTTCTACTGTTGTCATTTTATACTTTTTATTTTGTTTTAAAATTGGTGTTGTTATCATTTTAAAAATTGTTTCAGTATCAAATACTGCTAGAACAAAGTTTTTACTATACCTGAATATACGTTTTATAAATAAAGTATTTTAGTCTAGGTAGTTTTTCAGTTTTTTATGGTTTTTTATAATTTACTGTATTTGCATTCTCGTTTTGTTTTATCATATTGTTTTTGTTAATATTGATTTATTGAATTTTTTATATGTTTTGTTTTGCTTTTTGTCGACAAAATCATTTTCAGCGTCTACATTTTTTGGCTGTTTTTCAAAACGGTAATTTTCTGTAAAATGTACTGCATCTTAAAAATTGGTGCACTTGTATATTTTTCATTGTTTGTTTTTTTTCGATATTCAGCTGATAAGTGTCCATTTTTTTTGCAATTGGACATGTTTGCAAGAGGCAACCTGTGACACTTTTTTTTGCATATGGCATATCAAAGAGTCGAACAATATATTGTTTTTTTTTTTTTTTTGCTGTTGCGGAGTTTATCTATTTGCATATTACATTGTTTTGTTCTTTGCGGAATTTTGAGGCGATTTGGTAGAAAAATATCATATTTGACGAGTATAAAAAGTTTTTTCCCTAATCTATCTATGCACACTCCAATATTACATTCACTAAATAAAATATATTTTGTAAATTGTTGTTTATATTTTGCAATTTTCCACCTCTTATCTTTTTTAGTATTTTCCTTCAGTTTAAAATGTGAATATATATACTCTTTACATCTGTAAAAAAACTATACCAGATTTCATCATTATACCTTCTTAGTGATAAAAAACTTGACTAGTAAATATGCTACTAGTAGTCTTTATCTTTCTTATGATTCTGTAAGTTTTTTACAATTACTTTTTCATAAAAGTCAATCTTTTATTCTTATATACTTTGATCTATTACTTTTATATTGTGATCTAAGTGCACGTCTATTAAACTATCATCGTCCTCTAAAATAAATAATTCAGATAGGACGGATTTAAAGTTAATTGATCGTCACAAAATTTCCTCTTTTGAACTTGCGTTTGCATTACTATCACCAAGCTTCTGATATTCTGTACGAGATTTTTGTATTATTTCATTACGCAACGGTTTGTTTTGTAGCGAATGAGACATTAGCTGTGTTTTTGCAAATACCTATGGGTACCCACCCAGGGTCTTTATGGTATTTGACAGAACCTAAGAGGTATAGTACCCACGGACTTTACAAACTTGTTTTTGTTATAATCGTGGGTATATGCAACACCCCTTTGGGTATTGCGGAAAAAGAGTTTTTATTTACCCATGGGTACTTTCCCTCGATGTTTTTTTTTTTTACCCATGGGTATTTTTCTTAAGTTAAATAGTTTTTGATCGCCCCCTATTTTACACATGAATATTTATAGCGTACCCATAAATGTAAAACCAAAAAATACCCTTGGGTATCATTTTGACATTTACTGATGGGTAGAGATACCCGAACAATACCCATAGGTATTTCGGCTTAGAAATACCCCTTGGGTTATAGGCATACCCATGGGTATTTGCAAATACATAGCCTTGTTTCCATGGTTACGAGTGTACGGGCTCAGCCCGAGGATTTTTACAGAGACGTTTAGAAACCATTGTTTATTTACTTTACTATTTTTTCATTTTGTTTTATCTCCTTTATAAGCATCTATCAGATACTCTAGTATTTTTGTACCTATTGTTATGTTATACTCCCTAACTATCACGAATAAGTATATTTTACTGGATGAAACTCCAACTGATGAAATACAAGATATTTAATAACTGACAATCAATTTTTTTTGTAATAAAATAAACGGGTTTTACACAATAAATATACTTTGAAGCTAATTTTTATATAAAGTAATGCACAATCATATTATATTAGTTCAATATAAACAAAAATGTAATTGATTAATTAATCTTATGTATAAAACGAAATGAACACGTCGAAGATATAAAAATACGTAAAATTAAATATATAAAACTAGTGGTACAATTTTTTTTTTCTTTAAATAAGGTATTTTAACCAAAACCCTTCTTAACTAAACAACAAAATAATTGAAAAATAAAAAGAAAAGCTTGGAACTATTAAAGTAAATTAGAGAAAAAAAATCGAAAAGACATTACGATGTAAAAGTATATTTTTTTGACACACAATCTATAAAGCCATATCTAAATATTAATCTATAACATCTTTTCCATATTTAAATTAACTAAAATCTTTATCTAAAAGCGTGAACTGTACACACTAGAATACATTAGAAATAAAAATTCTTTCTGTCATTTATCTGCAACAAGTGAAATTTTAGCACAAAAACAAAAAGGAAAAAAAAAAAAACATAACTTATAATATAATTTGATCAAAAAAACACATTTAGGTGTTTTATTTTTAACGCGTTATATACTTTACAAAACAAAAATTGCGTTTTTTACCTAAGGTTGGATTAGAGGGTTATTTTTAGAAAAAAAAAACATAAGAAAGCATACCCGGAAAGCATACCCGGAAAGCATACCTGCAAAGCATACCTGCAAAGCATACCTGCAAAGCATACCCGAAAAGCATACCCAAAAAGCATACTAGAAAAGCATACTGTGTTAATAAAGAAGATTATTTTAGGTAAAAAAACTAAACTTTTGCTCTAAAATAAAGCGTGAACAAATAGTATGAAAATTTAATAGTGGTAAAACTTAGCGCAACACTAATTATAGTTCTCATTGTATATAGATAAATCATATACGCATGCAACTTTTTTAATACATTAAGGCACCACAAAAAAAAACTAAACAAACCTAAGGTTTTATAATTTGAAATCATCGCATATAGTTTCAAAAGACTTTTTTACAATAAAACGAAAACGGCGAATACTAACATACGAAAAAAAGGGACATGTATCATACCAACGATTTTATCGTCTTTATTTCCGCATCTACCCAATAAGCTGTACCATTCACATAGACAAATAAATAATTATGTTTAGAAATATACTTAAGTTTCTATGAATTTAATTTTACACTTAGATGGTTGTCGTAAATTAAATTCCGACAAATTAACTGGTATCTAAAAATTACAAATAGTTTTGTCGATAATGTATTAACCAGTAATACAAAAATATACTAACGGGAATACACCTATGAGCAATATTTGGTATTCCTTTTTAAAGTATATTAGTTTAAGGGATCAGTACCAAAACGCCAAATTTCAAAATTCCGAAACAAATATTGTACTCATTTAAGGTAAAAAAGAGGCAATATAAAATTAAAGCTAAAAATTGTGTTGTTTGGGAAATTCCGCACTTGGAAAAGTTACCAGATAAAGTTGTCTAAAAAAATAACTTAGTATGAAAATTGGAAAACTTGCCAGAAAATAGAAAACTTAAATTTGGCGTTTTTTTATAACCTAACCCTAACCCCTAACCTAACCCTAACCCCTAAACTAACCCTAACCCCTAACCTTACCCCTGACCCCACACCTAGACCCTAACCCTACCACCTAGCTTACAAACATATTCAGGGTCTTTATTTAAAGACTCTGCTGCTGCGAGTTTCCTTCTTCTTGTCTCAAAGACATAATATTTTCTTTCTAGGAAATTCCATCTAATTAAATAAATTGATCATTAAATTTTCAACGTTTTAAGACGATACGAAGTATAAGTTATACAAAAACATACGGAAAGTATGGCAGATCGATTCTATAAATAATACAATATAAAATATATCAATAATACTACTTCTTTTGCCGGCTAGCATATATTGAACCGCTAAGCAAACAAATTACACTAGACAAAATTATAACAATAGAGTAAATCATGAGGTCACTTATCACAATTTTAAAACATACATTAATGACGTAAAAGGACCCATTTTAAAAATCAGTGCTTAAAAGATCATACATTACCTACAATCCTAGAATAAGTAACATCTTTCTGCCTCATTCAAACTGCAAATACATGGTCGAGGAAGAGGCTTTATTATTTTTAAAGATCATTACGGATCCAAGTTTGCATTACTTGCTTGAATACAAGAAATACTTTAAAAAATATTTTTAAAGGCTCTTTCAAAACTGTATACAATGAACACGAATTTCCCATTTTACGAAAATAAATAAAAAAACGCAAGTGTATAAAATCAGGAAGTATTAGAATCTATTTATTTATCAAAGAGAATGTTGAAAAGGCAAATTTATGTATAGGAAAATTCGAACAATTAAATGATAGAGAAACCAACATTTATTTCCTAAATGGACTAGACTTAGAACAAAGAAACATACTTATGAAAGAGAAAATTACGTAAATTGAAGACGCGTATTCATATTTAGGTAAATGGGGAAAATAAATAAATCTTACGGATATAAGAAAAGGAAAACATTCTATTTCGACACGAAGCCCTATTTAAAAAAATATGTAACAGACTCTAAATATTGTAAGTGCCACAAAACAAACAACCATCTACTGAAGAATATAACAAATAAGCACAATTAAGCAAAAATGAGAATAAAAAGCAAAATATGATTACCTGCGTGCCAAAAAATGAGATGGAAAATTAAAGTGAAAGGTGTAATATCTAACAAAAAAGTGAAAATTTTATTTGACACCGAATCATGCTCATCATATATAAATGAAGAACTACAACAAACACTTTTAATGTAAACAATTCCAGTTTCCGAAATAAAATTGTTCATTTTAGAAAAAACGAAAAAACCGAAATTAAATTACAAGCTGACGTTAATTTAAAAATTATAAATTACCAAATATAACTTACAAAACAAAATTATAAGTTCTTAAAAATTTACCATGTGATGTAAATTGTAAAATGATTTTATGATGCGTTATAGGGCACATATAAATTTCGCAGAAAACTTACTTACTTAAGATAACAGAACAATTTAGATTTTAGAGGATAGTAACTTTTCAAAGAGAATTTAAAAAAAAATATATGCGATAAAAATATGTATATTTCAGCAGAACAAAATATAAAACACCTTGTTTCTACAATGAAAATAGAAAACCCTAAAATAGGAAATATGCAAACGCTACAACATTATATTACCTTAACGTCTAACACACCTATTCAATCTAGACCTTAACCAATTCCACGGCAGCTCTATGACAGGTCGATATTAGAAATAAAAAGAAGACTAGATTAGTGAGTAATTCGCCTAAGTACTTCACAATCCGCTTTACCTGCTTTAACAATAAAAAAGCTAAATGGCGATTTACGATTAGTAGTAAACTATGTGAAACTAAACGAAATAACGCAAAAAGATCTCTATCCAATTCCAAATGTTCGAGAACAGCTTTTAATCTGCATAAATCTAAAATCTACATATGTTTTACTTTTAACTCAAAATTTTAACAGGTAAGTGTGGCTCCAGAAGATTTTTATAAAACCGCATTTTGTCTTCCTTTTATACATTACGATTTTGTTCAAATGCACTTTGCGCTTAGAAACGCGCCGAGGACGTTTCAGCCAACTACGGATTTACTATTTGGTCATTTAAGCTACACACAAACATTCTTGGATAATTAACTTATATCTAGCTCAAGTTTTAAAGAACATTTAACGCATTTGCGTGAAATATATGAAGCGAAAAAGAAGAACAATGTATCTATAAACTTTACAAAATCTAAAATTCATAAAAACTGAAATGTAATATTTAGGACATATTATAAGCAACAAAGGCATAAAACCAGATCTTTCTGCACTGAAAAATTGGGAACATAATTTAGAAACACCTACAAAAATAAAAGAGTTTAGAAGCTTTATAGATGCTATAACCTGGTTTATGCATTTATCAAGAATCTCAGTACACGTTTAACGATACCACTGATAAACTTAAAGGTGATATAAAAGCATATAAATGAAATACAGCTGCAAACGGAAATTATTAAAAGCATAATTAATAAATTAAAAGGCGAAATTATACTAAGACATCCATAATCAAACGAATTCTTTTTACTATTACAGATGCAAGTGACGTAGGATATAGTGCAATTTTATTGCAAAAAAAGGCATTACCGGTATATACAGCATTTAATTTCAGGGATCAGAAACTAACTACAAAGTACCGGAGAAGAGAGTTATTCGCAAGTATACGGGGATTAAAGCCTTTTAGACAAAATATTTTTAACGTAAAAATTCTGATTTTGACCACCAATAAAAATTTAGTACCATTGAAACCAAGCACAAACGCACGAATTAACAAATGGAAATATGTACCTTAAGAATTAGATATTGATATAAACCATATTATGAGGAAAGAAAGTATCAGAGCAATTTATTTTAGTCGAAATTTTATAATTGGATTTGAAAGTTCATTATTGCAAAAAATACTTTTTCATCTAGAAAATAAAAATAAATGAATGAAACGAAAAAAATTTCAGATAAATATAAAATTACAAAAATAGATGGTTTCACCGTATTGACTACACATGAAGATAAAATATAAATTCCGCAATATACGAAAAAAAAATTTACTAGAGTTTCACAAAAAGATGGTACATCCAGGCATTAACTCAAGTTATTACACTATAAAAGAGATTTTTTTTCATGCCAAAAATACAGTTTAGATTTGAAAAGCAGAAACCTAACTGCATTGAATGTCATAAATACAAAATGAATCGCACTTATGATGGAAGATTATCGGGATACATTTACTCGCAACAACTTTTTTTAAAAATATCTTCTGATATATTAGGACCGATTCATCGAAAAGAAAAAAGGGAGAAAAAGTATATTTTAACATTTATCGACAAACAACCCAGATTAGTAAAACTCGGTGAACTTGATACAATAACAGGGAAATAAATTTCCGAAAGTTTCGAAAAACAATGAATAGAGATTTTTTCTACGCCAAAAGAAATTTTGACTAAGAAAAAAGCACAATATACATCAACACACTTTAACGAACTATGTGCTAAGTACGAAATTAAGCACAGATACGCATCTACATATAATCCAACTAGAAACACAGTAAGCGAGCGCATACATATGACAAGTACTATACGCTTTCATTTGCTTTTCAATCTTTCAACAAACGCGCCTTATCTGAAATCAAAAATGCAATAAATAACACAACTCATAGAGTTACCGAACACACTCCAAAGCAAAAAGCACATCATTATAGTTCATGGAACTGGTTAAAAAGACCAATGCGCGTAGACATCAAAAGTATAAACAACAAAAATCTAGAAACTAAAGCAAAGGAACATAAAAATAGGCTTATGATACGTAATTCATTTGAGTTTTGTTCTAAGGCGACGAAGTAATGATAAAAAGACAAAACAAGCTTAAACACCAAAAAAACTTCCCTGGCCCATTTAAAATATTAGATATAAAAGGTGATGGAAATATTTGTCTTATTAACACAAAAGATAAAGAAAGAATAAGTAAATATAAAAAGATTCCGCTTTTTCAGAAGAGGACAGAATGTCGTGGAATAAATACTGACAGATTAACTGGTATCTTAAATCACAAATGGTTTTCTCGATAGTGTATTAACTAGTGATAATAATATACTAACTAGGAAACAACAATATGCAATATTCGTTTTCCTCTTTTTAAAGTATATAAGTATAAGTTATACAAAAACATACGGAAATTATAACAGATCGATTCAATAAATATAACGTACCAAAATATTACAATAATACTACTTCTTTTTGTAGTTACAGCAATGATATATTTAAAACTTTGTTTTCTTTAAATTGATATATAATTTTTTTTTTATGCCTTAGTGACTTTTTTACGCCATTGAAAGTTGTTAAGGTTTTGATAATGCTTATAAAATCTAAGCTTCATTAAATAATTTTCCGCAGATTATTCAAATTTAAGTTATAGTTAATATCACAATACCTTATTTGCACATATTTTTTTTTTTTTCATGTCGGAACAATGTTCTGTAAATTTTATCAAGCTTAAATCCATCAAAAGCCGATTTGTAAATTTGGTCCATTTTTTTTAGAATCAATGGAAGAAAAAACAAAGTTCTGCATAAAAAACGCGAGAGAAACCTATCATGCCTTCTTTGTTATGACATAAATTTGATTTGATTGCATTAAGATTGATATATTTAGTTTTAATTATATGTCAAGTATTTTAAATATTGATATATTAAAGAAAAAAGGATATAAACACGTGCTTTTTAGATAGCACGAATGACTGTAAATAAATATATATCAAGTAATAAGTTTAGTTCCTTTTATCATGGAGGCAATGAATACAAGCCTAATAATGATTATAAACGTTATGAAGTGAAATCGATTTATATACAATACATAACCAAAGGGTCAGTCTTTATTTCTAGGTCTGACAAAACCTTATAACATCAAACAAACAAAAAATTACGAAAAAAGAATTCAAGACTTCTAAGTTAAATTTTTTTAAAAAGAAGTTCTACCGTTACATACTATTCATAAAAAAGCTTTAGACCAAAAATGACAAACAAATATATAAAAATTGCAAGAGAAAAAAACATTCAAAAATTTTACTGATAATAGTATAGAATCATCAAAGGTATAATAAATTATGTACAAAACACTTTATTAAACGCATGTCCAATTAAGCGACTATTTTTTTGTACAAGATCGATGTAGGTAAAAAAAAGGGCGCTGTTTTTCGTTAAACAGTATATTTAAATGGCCATTTTAACAGTAAAATTTATAACATAAACCATTTTACAAAACTTAAAACATAGTTTTTGCATGAAACTCAAATTAAATTTTTAGGTATTTTTTTTTAACTTAAAAATAAAAATTTCACGGTTAATATATTTTTAGTATATAAAAAAAGCAAAAAAAGCTGTGATACACATGAGAAAAAACATTTTAGGAATATTACATAAGGAAATATAACAAAAAAAAAATATCAAAGGAAACTGTTTTAAAGAGATTTTATACCTAGTTATTAGCGTTTTTTTGTAATATTATTGTGTTTAAACATGGATAGTTGATTAACTATGGCATATAAAAATGCTGTAAAAACAGTATTTTTCTTTTGCATATAAAACAATTATCGTCAAAACCAAAAATGATGTTTATATTCCATTTACCCATAAATAACTTTTGAACAATTTTGACAGAATTATGTTACACCTGGGTGTTATATTAAGTTTTATACAGTGAATAATGTTAATAAAATCCTGAAATACTGTTAATATTTATAAAAAAGATAAATAACTGTAAAAATAACTGAACATTTGCATCTTGTAATGTTTAGACATTTTCAGTATTTAGCATAATGTAAAAAACATTTAACCTAAAAAACTTTTGTTTTTCCTAGTTTTTTTTTATGCTAGATCCAAGGAGTTAGATTAAAATTATACCGTTTACATTATGCGGTTGTAACTAAATTAGTGCGTCTTGTAAAACATAATAAAAAAATGGCCAATCAAACTAAACGGTTTGTAATAATTGTTACAAAAAATATACTAACTCCTAATAAAAATTAGAAAAACTAATGCACATAAAACAATAAGGATTTGTAATCATGTGTAGAAATTACGTATAATCGTCAACCGACCGTCACTATTCAAACCAAACAAAAAAAAATGAAAAACGTGTAAAAGCGGTAAATATTTTACGCGCATAGATGCTATCAGACATCAGACTTTTAAACGGCTTATATGATAGTTAATCTGTCTGGATAGCAAACATAAAGATCACTTGCTATACACCGAATCAAAAAAAAACAGCATGGTCTATAGAACTTCATACAAATTTTAGATTAAAGATAAAAACTTTAGCGTTCAAATAAAGTAACAAATAAATAAAATAAAATACACAGTTTACAAAATGTTTTTACTCAATGCAGCTTATGAAGTGTTGGTGTAAAAAAACTAAAAACTGCAAAATAAAATAATAAATGTACCAATATACACTTAATGAATAAAAAAAAATACTTATGTTAGACTACAACACTTAAGATAAAAAACAAAATAGAAGATACAAGATGTCGTTAAAATAATTACGATCCAATAACTACATCCACTAACACATCAAAAATGATTTTATTCTAATATTGGCTTGTAGTTTATATATGACATGCACAAAAAATAATTTTTGCAAGTCTGAAGTTTTCCAATGTATAAGTATAAACTCAAAAATCTTAATTAAAGAACGAAAAGAAATGTAGATCATTAAAATTTAGAAAAACAGTAAACCAAATAAATACAAAATATAAAGTAATTGCTGAATACAGCAATCTGATATAAATATAGTAACGCAAAACATAAAGCACTGTTTAGTCTTTATGTTATACAATTGTGGGACTGTTTAACTTAAAAAATGCAAAAAGTTGAGGTGCAGGTTTTACTTGTCCTACACAACAACATGTTTAAAAATATTACTACATATTTTAACTTTATTTTTAAAATACTGCATTTTTTGTTTTCGTATTGGTCCGCGATCATTTTTAATTCATATTAATTAACAAGATTAAAAAAAAACAAAAAGCGTTGCTTATAAATTGTGGTTTTGATTTGCATTAATTTTGTACTGGGCATAATGTTAAATTTTTTAAGTTAAATTTTTATAATATAAGCGTATTATATATGCAGTTAGCGTGGTTAAAACTGGTTTTTGAAGTTTACTGTGCATTTAGATGCCTTTATGTATTTGCTTGTTTATCGTTCTATATATTATTAAATATACGTATTTATAACATTTATCGTAGTATAAAAGACAAAAAAAAACATAAATATTCGATTTGTTCAAGGTAGGTAATGAACTTTATGTTTTAACAAACGCAATATGTCTGACAGGAAAACATCAAATTATTTTATAGTTGAAATGTCTAATATCTATTTGTTTACACATAAAGACTTTTAATTGTATGCATGCCTAGTTCACTATCCGCTGAAACATTAATTAAGTCAGCCCGTGTCAGAATTTCATATAGATTGGTTCTTTTAAGCCACAGTGGGATGCAAGCCGCACCTAAAAATTTGATACTCGCATAAAATTTGCGATTATTCTTACAGATTTGCTAGAAAATTTAGTAATCATTGTTCTAGTCTTAATGAATTTTTTTTCTCAAACAGAAAAGTTTTTGATGATATTTTTAAGTTTTACTACGTTGAAAAACGAGAACATAATATTACATTAATCATCGCAAGTTTAGCAAAGCCTCAGTCAGTTAGCCAATTTGACAAAAAAATGCTTTTTAAACTATTATTAAAATATTATTTTAAATTTATCGAGTAAAAAAACTGTTAAGTAAATTTTTTGATTCAATTTAAATCATCTGCAATTTTATATTTTACCGTTGCATTATTTTATAGTTTAGTAGTTTTATTGACTAAATACATTTTTTAAAAAGAATAAATAGCTTAAAAAATTATTCCACTTATATTACAGACACATTTAAAGGCAAAAGTTACAAATGTACAAAGCTTCGTTTTAAGATTTTTTTATATAACAGTAAAAAAAATGCATTTTTTTGCAACATAGAACTTGTGTGTTTCTTTTGTAGCGGTTTTTTTTTGTTGTTTTTTTGAAGGCAAAAAATTTTAAACGCACATATATACTTTATAAGCGCTTTAATTTTTCAGATGATTTTCAACACTATAAAATCTAATATATATTAAAAAAAATATATAATCAGTTTAAGAACTAGCCAACGATCCTCTTACATATTTTAACATTAAAAAAACGCGTCTAAAACAAAGAAGTAAGTGTATTAATTTTTCTCATACTAAAAAGACCTTTTTTTTACAATATTAGTTAAAACCGATATATAAAAAAAAGTGTTTTTTATAAGAAATTGAGCATATTGTAACTTAATATAAGTTTATTTTTACAAAGATACAATTAAACTGTTGTGCCGTTTTGCTCATACAAAATAATACGATTGTTACTGTATACTATTAAAAAAATAGTAATAATTAATAGTTATAACATGTTATTATAGGTCATAATGTCGTATTGTTGTTTATGAAAATTTGGTTATGGATTAATTGTAGAAAAAAAAAATCGGGGTTTATTTTTTTTGTTATAGAGAGTTTTAAAACAACAAATCTAGCAGTTAAATAAGGTTAAAAATACAAAGTTTTGTACGCAAAAAATTGACTATGAGTTTATTGGTGTCTTGTATTTACTGTATCACGTCATTTCTCCCTACTAGTTAGTTGTATACACATACGCGACAACATTTTCAACCCCAAACGTAAATTTAAAAATCTTCAGTTTTATACAGAATCT
>JAQFYM010005861.1:0-12553 GCA_034694785.1 Agrenia bidenticulata
CCTAAAAACTGTTTCAATTTATAATGATTTTAGTGACATATTGTTGCTTGATGTTTGCAGAAAAGCATTTATTTTATCATGATGTCGTATATAAACACTAGATAGGTATCCGCATTCTTCATCGTGTATCAATTGGCAATTTTTGAAGTGTTATTTTAGAGTTGTTGTAAAAATTGTTCTTTCAGCCTCATTTCTAAAAATACGTATTAATAAAACAACAAATTTTGAACATGCATCAAGGTTTCTTTTATATATGACGCGAAGGCATGCCTATCATAGCATACGCATGTACATGTATTGAATTAGGATACTGCTTTTTTTTATTCCTTACTTATTGCAAGGCAGATAGAAGCTCTATTCAAAATTAATTTATATAAGTTATTTTTTTATATATCTACGCCTTTTCCCGCGCAGTTCGCGTGCAAGAATATGCGAAAAATTCAAAAATCGACATAAAAAAATGTTTGTGTAAATATTTTAAATATTGCGCGCATAAATAATTCGCGCATTACATTTTGTACTCTTCTTAAGCAAAAATTAAAATATTAAATAAAAACTCAAACATTTTAGAATATATAAGATGTTTACATTAGGTTATATATTACCATGTGTAAACAATAGTTTACAACTATGTAATACAACAACATTTTAGGATTGAACAAGCTGCAGTGTTTTATGTGCTTCTTTACAACGCAAAAGTATAATTTTACAATAAATAAATATGGTATCGTAAATCTAAATAACATTAATAAACAAATATACTTACACATTTGAAAACTAGATTATACACGTAGTAACAAAATCATCGCTTTTATATTTGACATCTGTAATAAATACATTGATCAAAACAAAATAGTAAAACAACAAGATAGTGCAGGTTTTTCATACTTTACAATACACGTAAAAAAATGTTCTAGCATTTTATATTGTGTCTTGTATATTTTTTTACAGGCGTACACTTTGTTACAATTACAAAAAAAATCATATTTTCCCCTACGCAATTCGCGCGCAAAAATGGCACGAATTTTGCGCAGTGCGCACTAATGCCGAGTGCACAGCGCGCAAACTATGCGGAGACAGAAGAAAGTTTTCTCTGTACTTTTACCACTAATAAAATTACTTTCAGTATTTATAGAGTAAGTGTTACAATTTGTAAATTCAGCTGTTTGAAGTAAAAATGGCTTTTCGAATCAGACTTGTTTACTATACCTACAGAAATTTGTTCGTTTTACGCAATGAAGAGTCAGTACGTACATCTAACATCACGTAGAAAAGTTATTTTGGCAATTTCATATGTATCTTGTATTATGGTGTCATGAAAATAGTCCATAATATGTTTTCGGTAACGGGATTTAGAATATATTAGAAATGTAAAGCATTTTTGCACTATTGTTGTAAATTTTGGCTTATTAAGTTTATCAGACGGAATGTTATTGTTTATGAATATACTGATAAAATTTATATTGTACTGACATATTTTACCCTTCGATTTAAGCCTGCGCTCTTTTTTGTCTGGAATTGTATGATGCATTCTTTACCATAAGTGTTGGTGTTATCAGGTGATGCGTAATCATACGATGTCCATTGCGTGGATTGCATTTCATACTGGTTTACAAGATTAACAATAAACTATATTGACGTCTTTAAAATGCAAAAATGTAAATTTACAGCAAATTTAATATAAAACAGTAGCTTTTCTGTTTGAAATTATACTTTCATGTCGCCTATTTAAACACGTTGTCGCAAAAAATTTTTTTATGATTGCTATTACCATTTCAAAAATCATTTGTGCAAAAATTACTTGATTTTTCATATATCACCTGAGTGGGGAAGTGTGAAAGGGCTAAAGCAATCAAGGATGTCTTAAATTTAATAAATATTACTAATGACAAGATGATTTTGTATATTTTAATCTGCGGTGATAGGTGTTTTAACTCAATGTTCTCGCATTCTCTTTTCACTTTTTGACTCATTCAATTTCTTATAACGCTTTATTTCTTGCTTGTCTTCTGTTTTATTGTTAACATCAGGGCTCTTTGTCTTTAGCTATTACTGCAGTTACTAACATTATTAGTATATTTATACGCTTCTTCAATGTCAGTTTTACATTCACTTTTGACATACTTCCCTATAGTGTTTTTATTTTCCTGAATGGTCATTTTTTTATGGGTAGAAAAATCCGAAAATAAATACTTACCTAATTGAGATTTATAGAGAAACTAATAAAATAAAGTCAATTAAAAAAAAGATAATGGACAGAGATATCAATATTTATGTATATACAAAAAATGAGATCTCAATTTATTTCGGTTTCTATTCGGGCGGACTAAAAATATACGGCGAAGGGATGCAAGTATACCTTTTCTAACTATCTTTATTCTGTTGCCAATGCGTCTTTTGTATGTGCAATTTTTTTATTGTAGAATTGTTGTACAGTTTTATTTTTTGTACATTTATGCTGAAAAAAAATTAAAGTAACAATTGTGTTTACATGAAAAAGGTGTTTAGTGTGTTAAAAAAAATAATACTAAAAACACTTTATACATGCCTTTGATATTTTTAATTGCTTTTTAGGCCAAACAAAATTATTATTTGATATGTGGTCACTATAAACGATTGACTCAGAAAAAAATATTCTTTAAGATTTTTGCATTTTTTTTAACTCAAAAAGAGTCAAGTGGTGACGCACAAACATAGTAATATTTAAGGTCTTTATCATGTGGTCATTTTAAGTATACTGAGCCTGGTAAAAAGTAACTATTATACATATATCTATATTAACATAAATTCTCAAATATTATTATGCCAGAACTTACATTTTATCTTGTAATAGATCATGTGTTAGGTTAAACCCCTCTAAAAAAAGCACAATATGGAACACAACATGGCAATCTCACTATAAATACACAAGAGTAAAAAGGAAGTACATTAGAGCTTGTAGGAACTACAAAGAAAAAAGAGATATGCTGTAAATTAAAATTTGAATGTGATGTGTTAGTATACAAAATTAAATTGGCATAATAAAAAAAAGATGTAAAGGCATGAAAGCTGATTAAGAATGGACGTGCGTAATTGGTAAAGATAAAATAAACGTTAAATGATCAAACGAAGATATGGACGTGTATGGAATTACTGGATTGCATTAACAAGATAAAATCAAGAGCAATATGTGTATTAAACTTGTCTGCATTCAAGGATCTAAGATAAAAAAGTAACGGAGAGTTTGATGAAGAGGATCAAGAAAATACAAAATAAAACTGGAGCAAATGAACAGACACAGGAAATATGGACTGAATGGATTTGGAAGATGAACTGCCGACGAGTAATTTTTTATATATCAAACAGAGTGGCCATATAATGGCAAGATGCCCCAAACGAAAAGATAATAATATAAAAAATTATTATGTTATTGAAATAAATAGTAGGAAAAGATTTAAAAAAATTGGTTATACAACTAACGAAGAAATGTTACAAAATATAGTAATTTAAATATACAATGAAAAAAAAGGCTATTAAATTCTGCGCTATGTTAAAATCAAATATTAAAAAACAAAAAAATAGCGAAATTGTTGTAAAAAGAGGTGCTCAATTTCCACATGCATTGGAGAGTGAACGTATTAAAAATCTGGAAAAACTAAAAAGAAAAAAATTTTTAGAAGATCATCATAAACTGGCGCAATCCAGTAAGATTCCTTCTAAAACCGATCGGTGTCTTAGATTGGTTTTCAATTTTATTGGATAAAATGATTGCGTAGAGAACGATTCATATGAAAGTTGAATTATTGAAGATGTTATAAGAGCGGTAAAGGGGTCAATAAGATTATCCGTTGTTAAGTTATAAAAGAGCATTTTATTTGGTAGAAATAAATAGTGATGAAAAACACAAAACTGCTTTTGAAGTTAGAGGGACAGTTTATGAATGAAATGTTATGATAACTGGGTACTAAAACATTTCATTAATCATGCAAAGAATAATAAATACAGTGTTTATGATTGATACTAATATGAGGGCTGTAGTTTATTCAGATGATATGGTCATACATGCAGCTACACGTAAAGAAAATATTGAGATATTTGATAAAGCAATGAGAAGAATAGATGAAAATAATTTCAAATATAATGTTGGCGAAATACAGAATGCTTGTAAAGAGGCTACACTATTATGGTTACAAATAAATGGATTTGATATAAAATCTATGAAAGAAAAAAACATAAAAAATATTAAAGATAGAAATACCAAAGACGATATGAGAGTACAGGACAATTATACAAGCGATCAATTATTGTAGATCAGTGGCGTAGTTTGGATTTTTTTCTGAACAGAGCAAGTCGGTGTTTTTGACAAAAATATGAAGTTAAAAACTAGGGATGGGCTATATAATATGATAATAATAAATAATTTATAAATCTTATCATATGTAAAAATTAATTAAATTATTTGATATAATTAATTGATTTATTTATTAAATGCAATAAATGTAATTTTTTACATTAAAATTTATTATACCTTTAGGCATACACCAACACAAATTCCCCAAAATAAAAGAAAAAAAAAGATCAAAGACCTGGATTTATTGAACGGAAACTGAACAAGGAAAAGCTGCATGCAAAGAGTGTAACGTATAACTTTCTATTAACAGGCAACCAAAAACATGCTGTATCATAAAAATCAATACCATCATGAAAAAATCGAATTATTCAGCATTTCCTAAAGAAATTGGATCTGCCCACGGTTATTTATATAATTTGATTGCTGAAGACTTTTTACCTTTAAATTTTGCAGAAGTCAAAAATTTTAAGAAGTTGTGCAATGCACTATCCCTAAATTTATATTGTCTTCGAGAAAGAATTTACTTGTAGCATATTACCAAACATATAATTCAAGACAGAAAATATGCTCAAGGCAATTTATTCAGAAGCAAAATATTTAATCGGTACTACCGATACATGGACTTCGACCGCGAACGAGTTTTATTCGGGCATATTAGTCCATTTAAAAAAACCAAAATTTTGACTTGAAGCATACATGATCTTAATGAAAGCATCTTCTGGTTCGCATATAAGTTTTTATTTGTGTCAGCATTTTGCAGAGGAATTACGAAAGTGGGGTGTGGGACACAAATGCATCCGGGTTGTACATGACAACGCCGCAAAAATACTCAAGGCCATATCCGACAACTATCAAAATAGTAATCGCTAATTTGCCCATTGCATTCAGCTAGTAGTTAACCATGCTCTTAAAAACGATAGGATAAATGAAATCCTAAAAAAGATATACACGATTGTTGGATTTTTCAAGCACTCATATTTTGCATTATCCGTTCTTGCAGCAAAATCAGATATACTGAACATTCCTAAACATTCATTAAAACATGGATGTAAGTACAAAGATGAAATGATGTTTTCTATTTGCTTTCTAGATTCCTAGAACATAAATGTGTAATCATGGCTGAATGTATTTATACTAATAGAGTAAGTTTGATGTCCGATAAAAGTGACGATGATTAAATAATTATCCTTATATATAATGTGGTTTTGTCGCCATTTGAACATGGGCCCCGCAATGTGAGCACAAGAACACCGCAATGCCAGCTTGCCTTTACCTATTTTTTTACAATTGTAGACAAATAATGCACGAAAAAATACGAATATGTGCATAAAAATTGCATAACAGTATTTCTAGTAGAAATTACACAAAATAACAAATCTTTGGTAACTGATATACAAATAATTATTTTTTGTCAACCTGCTCATATCTTAACCCCGCCTTTACAGGATTACCGTTTTTTGAGCCACCAAGTATCACGTTGCAAAATTGCATTCAACAGTAATTCTTTGAGCTTGAAGTGAGACCTCCTAATATACAAGAACCTCGTGATTAAAGTAAGACCGGTCTTTACCAGAGGAGTTTGAGTCCAATGCGGCAAGTCTTTCTATTGAATGTTTAGAATATGATTCTTAACCTAATAATGGCCTTAAAGATATTCCTTTTTATTTTGGTCTATCAGTCAATCTAAATTTCCACGGCTGTCTACTCTCGCAGCAGACTTTTAATCCATTCCTGCAATCAGTGCTTTCTTCGAGACAGTGTTTTCTGACCTCGGGATATGTAGTTGAACTCTCGGAAATCGATTGAAAAGTACAGAAGTTACTATGTTAGTGTTTCTTGCGCAAATCATAAAAATCTTAACAAAAAATTAAAGGAATGATGAATGCATGGTTTTTTATTAAGCTTTCTCTTTTAATTATAGTTAAACTGAAAAACAAAATCTTTATTATTTATCGATAAATTATGCTTGCTAAATTAATTTCTAAAAGAAAATCATTTGATATATCACAAGGATTTTACACAATTTATGATATTTAAATATATAATCAGAATATAGTTTTCTTTTTGTTTAATAGAACATCATTGATTTCTGTTATTTAGCATTATTCTTTAACGTGACCCAATTCTTTGTGTATATCTCTTTCATATTGCCATTCATCTGTTTGTGCACCCCACAATGCATTATTACATATTTTGGAGAAGTATATTTATAGGTATAATATGTATGCAAAAATGCGTGGTGTTGTTATCTTTAAGATATAAATTTTCTAATATGTGGTTCCCAAATTAAAAAAATATTATATTATGCATATTAATATTTATTAATACTGTTTATATAATAATCAATATATCTAATCCCATCCCTATTAAAAACACGATTTATGAGGTGCAAAATCTTAATATTTTCTTTAAAATGTTTAGTATAAAATTTTTGAATTTCATAATTTTTAATCAAAAAAATCTCTACACAAAAAAGACCCCCTTATAAATTCAGGCGTAACTTTTTTCCCAGTGGGGGAAAAGCCCCCACCCCTATCTCATAGCTACGCCACTGATTCAGATCATTACTCGAAAATTTGGCAACAACGACGAATTACTTGACGGATGGATTTAAGCCAAAAAAGGGAAAAATGTTTTCGTAACCCGATACAATGAAAAAATAGTTTGATAATGTGAAAAATATAAACAAGACAGCTGACAAAATTAAACGTATTAGATTAAAAGAAGACGATAACCCTACGCACTATTGCGTCAAAACTTGGGCTTGAAGCCGTATTGCTGTAAGAAAATGAAAGAGGAGAACTGGAAGCAGAAGAATGGTGTTCATAAAAACATACACCATATAGAACTTGAACTTCAATTACTAAAACAAAATTTTATCAGTTGTGTGAGGGATGTATAAATTTAGCTATGACCTACGAGGCTGAAGATTTTACCTAGATACTAATCACCAAGCGCTGAGTCGCATAAAGCAATAAACGGATTACCAGAATAATAGAGTAGTGAGTTATATTGAAAAAATACAAGAAGTTTATTGTACTGTTTCATTTTTAAAAGGAAGCACTATGGGATATGCGAATAACTTGAGTAGAGAGCATGTAGATACAAATGAAAGAAAAAATTAAGATGACTTTAAAGAGAAACGTGGCGAGAAGCTCCGTGCGAAAAAATACAATAAGCACATGAAAATTTTTAATAATAAGGAATATTGAGAAATTGAAAGTGGTGAAAAAAACAAATTCTGGCTATACACAAAAAGAAAGACATTTGACGGAAGTATCACATACAGTTGTATCATACAAGTTTTTTGTAACGGTGAATAAAATCTAAAAATTTACTTATTGGCCTGGTGTAAAAAGAACAGTTGAAAATGTAATAAGCTATTGTATCGAACGCCAAAATAAATACTAGAAGGATATAAGACATCGGAATACGTGACGACACTAAGATAAAGAAAAAATTGGCTTGTTGACTATATTAAACTACAATATAGTGGTATGTTTATGTGGCATCGACTGTTATACAAGATATCTGGCGACCTAATATATACAGACAAAAACCGCACCGGAACGTATTCGTGTTTTGACGAAATGGTTTATACAGGGATGTATACACGACAAACATATAACGTATGGTAGCACAGAATTAAGAAATGAATTATCTAAGAACCTTCGTAAAACAATATGGTAAAACTATTCATGTAGTAAGTGTTGTAGGACAAAGAGCAAATAGACGTGTAAAACGCGTCATCAAAACATTATGAAAAATTGTTATTACAGAACATGGGTATAATGAACAATTATAAGAACAAGTCACCCATGTATATAAAAAAACTTACCATGGAGCAATCAAATGCATAACGAGCAGCCTTCTTATAAGCACAGATACTTAGAACATAGGCATAGCAAATATGGAAAATGCGAAAATGAAAAAACGCCAAAAAATGAAACATGTGGAATATAATACTGGGGACAAGCTACTAATAGCTAGAAAAACAATATACATAAATATAGAAGGGTTCGATGTTTTTTCATAGAAAATATGCAGCCAAACAACTGACAAACAGCTACATAGTTCAATATATTGACACCGAAAAAAACAAAAAGAGGAATAATAGATTTAAAATTGCTAGCAAGCTAGCCGCTCGAAAGGGATGTCTGAATCTATATCTAAAAAGTAAATATAGAACACAACAAATGTTGTTTTCGGTATTTTAAAGTCTTCGCTTCTAGGTTCAACAAGAAAAATCATTTATGATCTAATCGATGCTTACATAATAAAGTCAATTTTTAAATTGTTATAACTGATATATGTGTAATAAAATCGATTTTGTATGTTTGTTATTTTCGACCGATATTCTTAAAAAAACCTTTTATTTCATTAATCCATTTTAAAAGTAGTTTGAAGCTTTTGTTGCTTGCAGTAATTATCGTATTTAGTCTTTGTATGTAATATGTTTACTCAAAAAAGAGATTTAACGGCAAAAAGGCGTATTCTATTTGCATTTGCAAAAAAGATCACAGAAAACTCCTTGAGTATAAGTAAAATGTAGACTTAAAGCAAAAAAAAACGTAGGGTCACGGTATGGCATAAACTAATTATATTTTATTTTGAAAAAAAAACACAGTATTGCAAAAAAATACAAATAAAATGCGAATCATTGCTTTAAATCAAAAAATCTGTTTTTGTGATTTTTAAGCAATTTAAAAAATTTTTTTATCCCTTTTCGATATACACCTAAACCCCTCTTATTTATGCTGAGCAAAATTATGAGAAGGTTTGTAAGTACACCGTTGATAAAGACTGTTAAACATAAACTAAAAAGTAACAAAAACGTTTTATTAGCCTTTTTTTACGTTTAAAATACGTTTTCTTCCACTATTTGTTTATATTGTCATAGATTCCCGTATTTCAATTTACCAAATAAAACAAAATTCTACATAAAAGGAGGTAAAAATGTGAGAGGTTTACCTGTATATATTTTTTTTGTAAGTGCCGACATTCCTTATAGTATATAATATTTTGCTCTTATTTTTTTGTAGCCAAATATGTAATATTTTATGTATGTTCTTACTGATTATTTTCCTGAGCGATGTTTTTAAATTGCTTTTAGTGTTTCGTATTCGCTTTACTGTTTTTTCATACATTTTGCTAACGCGTGCATTCATTAATGGCTGTAATTTTTTTCACCCCTAAAAAAATTGTACTTAAAAAAAATGTATAATGTAAGCATCAAATAAATTGTAATAGAATACAATATTTCATTTGCGATTAATTTTATCGTTAGAATTTACAGCATAAATCTTAATAAATTAAGTTTAAAAAAAAATTTATCACCTATATACACTACAACGCATCACAAATGTTTATATGCATAATTTTTTATACAAAAACGAAGCCGATCCTTTTGTACACAAAATATGAATGAATAACATTAAATAAATTGGAATGGTCGCTAGTGCCGATTCGTTTTATTTTGTTACGAAATCATATAACCCCCCTATTGGGTATTAAAAAGGGCATCGCATGGTTTTTTAAAGTTTTGTATTGTTTTTTTTGAACAAATATTAAAAATCATTTCATAAAAAAAACTGTTTTGAAGTGTCCACAGAAAATATAGTAAGAACAACGAGTTCTTTATGCTGAAAAAAGCCAAGCCTGGTCGCTATTGCATATAGAAGAAAGGTTGCAGCCTATACTTGATATAAAATTCGTATCTGTACAAAAAAGGCAAAAATTTACTCTCTTGTAAATTACAATAATTTTAGAAAAACTACTAAGTACGCTAGAGTATAAACGCAGGATACTGCAAATTCAAAAAAAGCGCGTTGAGCTTTAGTTTTTATAGCGCATAAAAAACAGCTTTTGTTATTACTTTCTTTTGTGTATAGTTTTACAGTCACACTACTTTTTTTAGAGGCAATGTACTATTTTCCAGCTTAAAAAAACCGTACTTTGCTAGTTTGTATAGTTGTTGCAATATTTTTTTTGTATTATTATTATTTAATTAAACCAAAAATACTGGCAAAAAAAAACACTTATTACATTTTAAAAGTACTAGTTAAACGTTAGTTTTTTTTTTTGTACGCGTTTGAGCCGAATATGAATCTTTTTTATTTCAGTTTATCCTTTTTTTTAGTAGCGTTTAATTGTGAAAATAAAAAATAAGTTTTTGTATACCTATAAATTTATTTTAAAATTTATTATAAATATATAAAGATTTTTTCTTACGCAATATATAAGCATATCAAAAATGCACGCAGTTTTAGTTTCTTTGCACACAAAATACAAATTACACGTACATCCTGCAGGAGAATAAAGATGAATACAATTGCAGTATAGGTGTGTGTGTTTTATCAAAACTTACTTCGAGCTTATTTTAAATTGAAACATAAAAATTTTTAAGGCTTACACTCTGTTGAACTGTAAAAAGTGTATATTTTCGCATAGAAAAATTCTTTGATAGTACTTTTTTTGTCTTGTTAACCTTTTTTTACAAGCTTTGAAAAAGAATAAGGGTTTTTATAGTATATTCAGGGAGTAATATTTTAGATTTATTAAAATATCAATAAACGGTTCTGGTACAAAAATCGAGTGGCAATAATTCTCATGGCAATAAAATTCGTGTTTTGCTTGAATTTTTTGCTGTATTCGGTTTTAAAAATAACAATGATCCGTTGCATTCATATGCAGTTAAAAAACAATATAGGACATTATATTGGCCAAATACTTTGTTAAATATAATTTAAACCCTTAATTCACTTGTACCGTGCACAGTTTGCGAAAATTACCGAAAAAATTGCAAAAAAAAATTATTTGTAAAAACCACCTAAAAAACTTGTTTCTAGGTTAAAAAATTATGATAAAGCAAGTGTTAATATAAACGCCATATAAAACAATTACCATTTATGTCTAGTGTAACTAAAATAAAAAGTACATGAATTTTTAATCCGTGTCTATTAAAAATTGAAGTGTTTAGAATGTTACGTAAAAATATATTTATATCTTCAAAGAAGCTATCCTAAAAAAATACTTTAAACGGGACAAAATAGGCATCAAACATGTTATCAGGCATGCCAAGTAACTAGGGCCTTCAGGTATAGGTTTACTAAGTAAATTTATATTGGAAAGTGAAAACACTTGCACCAAACAAATTCTATTTTTTAAAATCTAAGTAAACTTTTTTATAAGCAGTTTTGTTACTGATGCTCAAACAGATCTCTTAAATTTGGTTTCAAATTAATTCCGTACAATGCGTCAGAGTCAGAAAGTACCTGAGAGGAGCTATATTGTCTAGGTACTTCAATCCCATATTTTGACTGTTTAATATTGTCGAGTACAACAAATATTTATTAATAGATGTAATGCCATGTTTTCTTGATCAAAATTTGAGTGTAATAATATAACAAGTAATCCGAATCAAATTGATTATATTAGGGGTATATTTTTTTTTACGAAAAAATGCATTTTTTTGCTTTTTCACATAAATGTTTGCTTTGGGTGCGGGTACATTTTTACTACGCGTATAATATCGAAGTCTTACTTTTTACCATTTAAAATGTAGAAAAAAACTTATCTGGAAACAGAAACATCAGCCTTTTCACTTTATACTGCGTTACCTAGTTGTTTTATTGTAGATAACTTTTCCCTTTTTTTGAGTTTTACAAAGGTACTTTATTGCTGCGCTTATGTAGGATTTTTATTGAAGGAAGATTAAGTCCTCACTAGAAATATCCATTTTATGCATAGTAGCATCTAAATCCCGTTCCGTAATTGATCGGACATCTGTAATATTTTAGAATATAATTTAAAGAATATCTTTCTAAGCACATACTCGTTTTAAAAAAAAAACACTCTAATAAAAATTATTACATCCATAATAATTTACAAAAGTGTAGTTATGGTGTTAAATTAAAAATAAAAGTTCATATAAACACTTTAGAAATATAGGCAAGTATGTTAATTTTTATCAATGCAAAAAAAAACATTGCATGCACGATGAAAAATAAAAAGTTTATTTTTTTAAGTAAAGTTTTCTTTAAAAATAAACTATTATCAATTAGTTTTCTTTTTGCATAGAGTTGTTAAATTCGATACATAATTACGCTTTACAGGCTTTAATATTACATTTACGCAAAAAAGCGATACTTTATAAACACAAATTAAATAATAAGAATAGTTTATAAAAGTAAATTATTTTTTTTGTATTAAAAATGAGGTATA
>JAQFYM010005862.1:0-12552 GCA_034694785.1 Agrenia bidenticulata
TAGATCCAAAGCAGGTTTTTACTCTTTATCTATAATTTTAGGAGCAAAATATCTTAACATAAAAGATTTCTAAAAATGCAAAATAAGTGTCCCAATATTTTATATCAATAAATCTGCTTTTATCATCATTAAAATAGGGGTCAAGTTATTATAATTAAAATTTAAATTTTGTCATAATTTTTGGGACATGGCTTTAAAATTATTTCTTGTCTTATAAATCGCATATGAAAAACACACAAAGATACAACTGTATACTAAGGTAATAATCATTTTTTTACTTGTAACTTTCCGACGCACTTTAGCGCGTAAGTCAATATGCATCAAGTTCTGCGAAATCTTTTGTCAACTCATACGACATTATATATGTATAATGACATCACGCAATTACATAACTTGCTCCTTGAGTAATTTTAAAGTAATAATTTAAGTAGACGAGCCTAAGCTGGGAAAAACAAAATATAAAAGTGAACGATTGTTATACAAGGAATGTCGGTTAAAACTGATTTAAAAAAGCTTAAAGTATAAAAACATCGAACAAAAATGGTATCCAATAAGTTTGCAAGATCGTAGCAAAATACACACATATAATACAAATAAATTACGGTAGAAAGCAAAGCCGTTTTACTTTATCTATTGATATCTAAAATGTGTTGTTGGATTACGGAAAGCCACGTTTAAATAACCTCCACATAATGGATATCAAGAAATGAAACAATTAAGGGTTTTTATCACTATTTGTTTTTTTGTTATCACGGGTCCCAAAACTACATGAGTTGTGTGCAAATAGCTTTTTAATCACATGCTTATTGTGTAAAAGCGAAAAGGAAAATATTTTATAAAATCATAAACTAAAAGGATTTCTGCCGAAAACTACAACGGATTTATAGTTCTAACTGACTTTTTATAAACACAGATGCTTCAATAATTTCTATCGTACATATTTTTTTAGATTATTATCTCTTTTTTTTTCTTTTATTTACATGTTTATTGCTTGTAATGCGCACGAGTAAATAAGTAACTGTAACTTCTACCTCGAAGCAACGTTTTTGCACATAATAATGGCTACTCTTGGTTCTTAATTTGGTTTTAGTCATAAATATATGCCAACGTCGACAAAACATAACAGAAACATGGCGCAAATTGCCAGCAATTGAACTTTTACCCGTTTATAGGTGGCTTAGCAGTATTTTTGTTTACATGTAGTATGCTGGTGTACGTAAATACAGCAACATTTGTATTTTTCGCTTCTATTATATCGTTTTTTAGTTTTGTTTTGTTAGATTTTGTATAAAGAAAACTACTCTTATACAAATAGTACATTTTGCAGTAAAAAATCGCCTGTATATTGATTTACAACATTTTATAAAATTTTAAGTGTTTTTTTGTCGTAAAATTTGAACCCCCCGCCCCAGTGAATTTATTTGGATATCACTACTGGTTATGCCATTTTTTTTGTTATTTATTTTAGTGCGGATTTTTTTATATTACGAATGTAAATATCGAAAATAAATTGTACTTTTGCCTCGGGTATAAAAGGCCAATTGAAGCTGTTTTTATGCGCAAATTTCTAAATTGGTTTAGGGGCAGAGGGTTTTTAAAAAGTTACGATTTTATTACACGGTGTATAATTTACAAATGGTAGCAAAAAATACATATGCCGGCTTTTTTTAAAAAAAGAAGTAACGCTGTTTGTGTACCTAGAAATAGCTTAATATATTTTAGCTACAAACTTTCTGTTTTTTTATGTAATAGTCAGTTATAAAGACTGTTAAACCTGAGTACAGTGGTATAATTTTATTATACAGTAATAGTTTTGTAAATTTATTTAAGTGTTGTGGTAAATTGGTATACAAAAAGTATAGATATAAAATTCTATAACCAACTTTTTTTTAGGCTTTTAATAAGTTTTTTTGTGTTATTGTGTAAGGTTGTTGTCATAGGCCAATACTTAGGAAAAAATTGTTGATAATTCACAGGGGGCATGGGCCCTAAGCCCCCCGGCTTTGGGCCACTCTTAATTAAATAAAAAAGACTTTATTTTTATATTAAAAAAAATAATATATATACCTATCTTTTTACAAATACAAAAATGGCAAATTGTAACCAAATTTCAGTTTAAAAACCTGAATAGAGTATCTATTTATGATGTTTTTTATAAATAAATGCAAAAAAAACGCGAAATCAAATAAAAAAAATGCCAGATTATTTAATAAGACAATTTTTTAATGGTTAAAAAAAGACATAATAGTAAATATAAATTCAATTTTAATATTAAACTTTTGCGCAATAATTTTTCCTGCTTTTTCACATCATCTTAAATTTTTCAACCTAAGAAAACACAAAAAATATGCATTTATCGTTCTAAAAAAACAGCATATGTGAGATTCTGTATTGTATTTTGTTTTTTGCTAATGCAAAACAAAAATATATATTCCATTGTTTAGAATCTATGATAAGCAAATCAAAAAATGTGATTTATGTATAAGCAGCCTGTACTAAAAAGAAATTTATTTATGAATTGGCTCTTTGCAATATGCCAACTACCAAAAAAATAAAAACTGGGCAGTTTTTGTCAATTTGTCTATTTGATAGTAGCACTTCTACAATAAGAAATATATCTTTACAGTCTCTTAAAGTCATTTTTAAAAACGCTTTATGGTGTTTATATAATTAAAAAAAAACACGTGATTAGTGTTATTTATTAAAAATTGTTTTTACGCTTTGTAGTCTCAATGATAATAATTTACCGTGATTAATGCATTACGGTTGTATAAATACTTTTTATAGTGTAAAATGGGTTTTAAGTCTTTTTTAACATACATTATTTTACGGGTGGTTTGCTGATTACATACAAAACTTCCTTTCAGCATATTTTGCTGCTTTATTTAACTATAAGATGTGTTTGGCACATTAAAAAAATTTAAAAAATTTATTATGTTTTTAATCTGTTTGGAAAAACGACTATTGAGCAAAATAGCAATAATTTCCAGTTTTTTTAATAATCTTTACACTCAATTTTATTGTAAAAATACTTGTCAACTTTACTTTTTAGTAGTTTTTACTGCTTCACTAGTCTACACGTTATTTATATAAATTTTTTAGATTTTTTGTTTTTTGCGTAGAGAATTATAATTAATATACGCCAACCAAAATAAAATTTTTTGGCTTATTTAAATAGATTTTACTGCAAATTGCAATAGAAATAGTATAAAGACGTAAACTGGGATTTATCACTGCCTACTACTTAAAAAATTTTAAAATTTGAATAGGGGGCCCTAGAAAAAAAATTGCCCCCGGGCCCCTAAAGCAGGGGTTCACCAAAAATATGCCATATACCATATATGGCCATTATGGGGGAAATTTATTCCCTAATTTTGCCATATTTTTTCTTAATTTTACCATATTTTTTCTCTTAATGGCTGTAAAAATTCAGAGAGAGATAAACTATTATTACAATTATTAGGTGGAACAAAATAAATGTTGAAGTGTGATTACTGTTCTAAACGAATTAGACGGGGAGGCGCTGTGCAAATTAGATTGCCCATTTATAAATCTGTTGCATATTTTTTCGCCTCTTACACAAAAGAGCATCTATTTTGCCTTGGGTTTATAAGAGGGACATCTAAAGTGCACAAGCGCTAATGCAGGTTATACGAATTTAATCTTCCACATTGATCAAGATCATTCCAACTGGTTGACTCCATAATTTATGCCAAAATAGTAAGTACATTTTGCCCTTCTTATCTGAAGCTATGCACAAAGACCGCAATGTATTTCGATATAAAAAGGTTTATTATATTACCAGTGTTTTATCAAAAAAATACAAAATTCCTTTATAATTATGTTAAATTTTTTATAAAAAAAACAAAAGAATGGGTTTACATAATGGCCATTATAGTGGAATTTTTTTTTTCTGGCTCGCATTATGGCCATACCATATTCGAAACCGCCTCCCCTAAGGTGTAAATCCGGCCCTGCCAATACTGCGACATATGTGACTTAAAAAGTAAAAAAAAAAAACATTTTTTCGGTTGCATATCATGTCACTTTATATTTACACATTCAAAAATCCTTATCTTTTTCCCGAAAAACCAGAAGATAGGAAAATAGAATACAAAATCATACCAATGGGTGATGCGACAGCAACCAACCAATAGAATATAAAAAAAATATTTAAAAAACATGTCAACGAAAACCGATGATCCTAGTCGTATTTTTACGATTTACGGTTTTTTATAGATTTGGTCCTGCAACCAGATTTTTTTAATTTTTTTATATTTTACTATATTTTTGCATAAATTTTTATCAAACTTTACGTTTTTCAATTAAATTATGACACTTTTATTTTATTTTTTAATCATTGATATTTAAGTTTATTTTTTATATATTCGATTTTTCTATGATAAATTGATATTTTTTAATTATATTTTACCACCCTAAAAAATTACAATGTTTTTTTACAATTTTTTCATATTTATCGCCAATGCTATTGGATCTAGGCATCATGCTGCCGGTCAGTTCTCTTATATTTTAGGAAATTCATATACACATGCATGCAATGAAAATTATTTGCCATTAACTAGGGATACTATGCAGCTTAAAATTGCAATATTAATTTGTGGTATTTCTCATCAGCTAGATTATTTAAATTTCGAACTTGATGAGAGACATCTGGGGCATAAGTTATTGCTGAAAGAAATTGAAATGGTGCAGGAAATGAAATATGGGAATGTTCTAAACTCAGAAACACATAATGGTTCTACTTCGGCTAATTTTAATGGTGACACCCAATTCTCAAGCAATATGCATATAAATCCTGAAAATGTCAAGCGTATAGATAAAATAGAAAGCTTAAGAGATGTATTTCAAAAAAATGAAATTGTGACGCAAACAGTTGGAAAGAATAATGCTGAGTCACAAATCACAAACCTTAACACAGTTATAAATCAGGAGGTGATCGACTCCAAGAATAAAAAATGTAATGCGTCGTTAATTTTTGCTAGAATTGATAAATGGGTCACTGATAACATGTATGATGGTTTACAATATCCTCATATAGAACCTAATATCCGGTCTAAGATATCAGTAAAGGACCCACTTACACCAATTAATGATGGACATGGGCGTCAAAATTTAAACCTTGACGGCTTTAACGATTCAATATATAAATTAAATACGGAATGTGATACCGAATATAACCAAAAGAAAAATAAGAATATTGATATACTTATGGGACATTATGTGAGCTTTAACCCGCCCGTCGATGATGTTAATGAAGTTACCTTAAATGAACTGGATTATCAGGAAAGTTGTCAAAACGAAAATATATATCTAATTCTGTGGGTTGGAAATATATTCAATCCGATTTACAATAACATTTATGAAATTTTAAGCCTATTGCAACAAAATTACTTTAACAGAAATTCTAGGGCAAGAAGTGCAATAAGGGGAGAGGGAAGAGGATCGAACAACGTAATGTCTAGATTAAATACCAGTGGCTACGTATATTATGGAAATACTGTGAATTTTTTTGCAAATTCAGTGGAAGATAAAGTACAAGATAAGGTTTATAAAGTGGAAAATTTAATAAAAACCCTTGAAAATGAAATCACGACGAAGCAATATTTATTGGAATATGAATGTAATCGAATGAGGGCCGTATTAAAACGAGTAACTAATAAAAATGATATAAATATTATTTTAAATGTAATGTACTATGAGTTACAACAAGAGATACAGTTTATGAATCAGTTTAAAGTAGATTGTCGATGTATTAGCGGGGAATTACATTTAATAATATATGCAATATATAATGTTAGTGGTAAAATAAAATGATTTACAATACCTAGATACGATGTTTTTAATAGCGTTTACAGACCATAACATTCATGCCAAATATATGCTAAAAGTAAAGTAAAACAGGCATGTAGATATGAAACCTTATCATACTTAATTGCATTGTATCGATTTTACTTTATAATTTTAATGCCACTTAACATTTACATTGCTATTCGGTATAAAATTGCAATCAAAATAGAATAAATTTAACTTGTTTTTTTGAAAACATTTTCCATAGCGGAATCAAAAAATAAATTAAAATTGGTCAAAATGTGCATGTAAAATAGGCGTGATTTTTTAATTAGAAATAGGGTTGTAAACATGGCACTCGAAAATTTTTTTGCATTTTCCATATATGGCCATATATTGTATGACTATTATAATTGAAATATTTTATATATTTTTCAATGTTTTTAACATATTTTTTCTATATTTTGTATATTTTTCTCATTTATATGACTATATGCATTTCTGCAAAGTTGTTAGAATTTTATTTTACCGTAAAGTACCGATTATAGAAAAAATAATCGGATTAGCTGTAAAAAAATGTAAAAATAGTATATAAATGTTGACTAAATCCGACCATATACAGAAAACCTATAAAGTTCTACTTTTTTTGTATATGCGTTCAATTATATGAATATTTACGAATAAAGATATCATTTTTATGTATTGTCATTAGTGTATGTCGCTAACCTGATAATTTTTAAAAGGGGTAGTTACTAACCGTTATGAACGGTTAGGTAACCGGTTAGCGGTTTTTTACTAACTTTGCCTGACACAGAAAAAAAATATTTGATAAAAATAAATATCCGCTGTTGTTGGCGCTCTTTAGCTATAAATATTTATTAATTTAAAAGTTCAAGTTAATTGTGCAATTTTGCAAAATATAAAAAAAATAAAAATATAATCCACGTTGAAAAAAATTAGCAATTAGATGTTACTGCAACAAGATATTACGTTTAGAAGAAATTTTCAGTACAGTCGTTATAACAGATTTTGAATACGTAAGCCCCTTAAATGCATTTTATAAAACGGTTTGTGCTAAACTAATTTTGGTATATTGTTTTGAATGATATCAATCACAGCAATGAATTATCGTTCGTAGATATGTTTACAACATATCCCTTATATAAGTATATGAATATCTAAGATTAGCTCTTTTAAAATCGAAAAAAGGAAAGGTCATAGTAAAAAAGCCAGAAACACTAAAAAAAACTTTTAAAAGCATACTAAAATATAAAAATAATTAGTCGATTTTTTTCAAAATTTGCTTTCTGAATATACGATAAAACAGTTATTGTGATGTTCTAGTATGCAGAAAATACGTTTTTGAAATTTTAACAGTTAAATTTATTTGCAATTTAGTTAAAATTTAATTTCTATTATGATTTTTGTCGTTTTTATTATTTTTAAAAACAAAATGTGTGATATATTTTTTTTAGATTAATAGAAATAAAAATAACACAAGGTTATATACGAATAACAACTACAAAAATAGAAAAGAAAAAGTTAAAAGCTAAGCTTGTCTCTTGCATATTTTTTGTTCCTTACATATTCACGCAACCTGCAAGTAACGGTTACCTTGAAAAAAGTACAAGTTAGTAACAGTTTTTTAACCGGTTAGTTAGTAACCGGTTAGCTGACATGCATACACTAATTTTCATGTATAAGATTTTGTTTTTTTTAGATTTTTTATACAAAAGGTATAAACTAAAAAAAACAAAAGATAAACATTGGAAAAGCTTTGTCAAGTACATAAATTTGGTTGATATTAAAAAAAACAAGCAATTTTTTTTTTGTTTAAGAAAAAAAAACAAATTTCAAATTTCAATACGATAATACCATTTTTATAATGAAGGCCGTAAAATTATCTTACATATCATTGCCATACTATATTAGAAAGTTCTGGTTGTAAAACTTCAAAATTTGTTTAAATTTTAGAATTTTTACAAGAAAGTTGGAAGTATTCTTAACCCTTGGTTATATTGGAAATAATGAATAAATATGCAAATTAAATTTAAATATGTTTTTTTTTTATCTTTTTTAATCAATTTCAAAGAGGAATTAGAAGCAATCTAAGATAAAATAGCCAAAAAATTAATACAGAAATATAAAGTATACAAATTAATCTTATTGTGTAGATCAAGTCTGAATGAAAATTTAAAAAAATACTAGAAAACTAGTGCTTAGAAGTTTTTTTATTAATTTCCAATTTCTTTAATTTTTTGTAATAAAAAAGTATATAAATGTAAAAACAACATATTATTTCTTATATGAATTGTATAAAGTTATAAAAAAAAATTGTAAAATAGCTTTTTATATTTTTAGATATTTAATACCTATATATATAGTCAAAAAGTATTCTAAAAATAGGTTTAATTTATACAAAAGGTCGAAAACGCCTGGTACTGAACAAAAAATGCACTGTACGTCACTTTGCCTATATTTAACCCTAAACTACAAATATAAAAGCACTGTGTGATAAATGTAGTAAAAAATCCATCTGAAAAAGCAAAAAAATGATGACTAAATCGGGAAAAAACACTGATAATAAAAGAAAATATGAATACGAGGATAATAAAAGCGCAGACATTGAGCTTATAATAAGAAAAAAATTAAGCTTAAACAAATATAAAATATGACTATATAATATAATGTTTTTGTAATATGCAAAATTTCCAAAATCCTAAAAATTTCAATAAAATTTCCTACTACTCAAAAAATATGTTTAAATTCCTTATTTGTATATAATTACGAATTTTAATGCCCGTATGAGAGATATTTGTAGTAAAAATGTTGAATAAATCTGCTCTCCATTGAAGGGGGGCGTAAAAATTTGCTTTCATTTAAGAATAAGACTAAGGATGCTGATAGAACCCCTTATTAACGAGCATATTAACGTGTTGTTATTAGCATGCAACCGTATCTTATATTAAATAATGTATTCACCTCATTTTAATTGCAATTGGAATGTGTTGGCGTAGTCTAAAGATAGTTTAAAAGGTTACCGGTTAGGTGAAAAGGCGTTTGCCTTGATAAAAAGTATATTGCCAATAGACGTTGCAAATACTGTGCATTAATGATTTGTCAGTCATATTATTATTCTATAAATTGTTATTTATGCATTTTATCGCCCTAAATTAGAGAGGTCAATAAACTACATTTTTGCCAATTAATAAATGTTTTTGGACTAGTAGTATTTTTTCTTGTTATTATCAGGGCGAATTTTATGCGTTGATTTAAAAATCCTAAAAATTACTTAATTTAGGTAAAATATAAATTCTATTTTTGTAAATTAAAGAAGAAACTTTTAAATAGAAAATCCGCATATTTCGTAAAATTAAATAGGTATTTTAATTGGAAAAAAAAGCATTTTAAAAAAGCTTTTTAAGCCCTTAATTCGACACGGGTATGGTTTAAAATAATATAAAATGGTAAAATGGATCTTCAAAGGTTGGGTTTGTCTTGCTTTCGTTAAAAAAAAATTTCTTTAGAAATTAGCAATTTTTGGTGCTAAAACTGACCTTTTAGTTGTGATTAAATGAGATTAATTATAAGGTACATGCACTGGAGAATTCGAATTTACCGCGCTTTCTAACGCGATATAACAAAAAACTGAATTTAGACGATTACAATTTTTTTAAACAGTTAAAACTAATTCTACCATTAATTTTATTATTTTACGTTGAAGAAAATATTTTTTTAGAAAATCCATGTATAATCACTACACATATATGCTAGAATAAGACCCGACTGTCATAATTTTTTTTTATAATTGGTTAACGGGTAAAAACATAGCCTGAATCCGATTTTTTTTACTACCCAATTTACATATCTTTTTTCTTTTAAAGTTTTTGCAAAACATAAAATGACCAAAATACCAAAATACAATAAATGTCTAGAATGAAAAAATAATATTATATATTACCTGAAAGTATTTTGCTGGTGTTGTAATGCGTAAATTTTCACATTTGAATATTTTTTAAATTCATTCCTCTAAAGCTTACAAAATACTTTGAGGTCTTGAGATAACAAAAAAATCTGTTTTTATTTAGAAACAATACCTTCAGTACAGCCGTTGCAAGTTACTGTATACTCGTTTTATATCCCTGCACTTTTTTTGTTAATAAATAACATGCTGTAAAATGTATCAAGTGTGTAAGAAAAAACAAAAAGATGTTACTAAAACCATTAAAAAACATTTTCAGTAGAATCGTAGACAGGAATTTCTAAGATTTTGGACCTTTTTTACGAAGTTGAAGACCTAATAATATTTTTTCGCTTATAAACTTTAGGGGACTTCTTGTAACAAAGATGCATAAATTTTGCCCATTGAGAGCAAGAGGGGATAATTTTTTTTTTTTTGTTGTAAGTGATCAATTAAACTAAATAAGCGACAAAATATTATGGGTATTTCTGCCATACTAGAAGAATCGAACGTAGGAATGCCTGATAATGCATAAAAACTAGGATACACGATATAATGTCTAGAAATTAGGGCCAAAACAAAAAGGGTCGAAACTCAAAAAAAGAGCCGAAAATTAAAAGGGCCGAATATAAAAGATTTAAAATAAAAGGTCTAAAAATAAAATGATCTCAACTTTAATGGTCAAAAACTAAAAGGGCAAAAACAAAAGGCTAGAAAAATTAACAAAAAAAAATTTTAAAAATTATAAACAATTGATCTTTGCACTAAAAAAAAAGATTTACACAAAATAATAACAAAGCTAGAAAATTAAGAAAAACGAAGCATGAAAAAGGGCTAATGCTGTAAACCCCAGTATATGTCCGCGTATAGGTAGGAAATACAGGTGATGGTTAGCGTTTGGGGTTAGGTTTAGGGCTTGGGCTGGAGGTGGGGTTGTTCTGAATTTTTTTTTAACATGTTTTTGCAATGGTATGTGTATAACAAAACTTTTTCAATAAGCTGCGATTTAAAGCGTATAATCATGTTGAAAATGTCTATGAAAGGCATTTTACTTGTTTTGTTTTAATGTATATTTTGTATACATATTTTTTGCGATTCGGGTTATATTTTTTAACAAAAAGAAAGTATTTTATTATGCAGTTATACTTTTTTGTTACAAGTTACGTGCTTTGCTTAACTTGATACAAGTACAATTTTTCTGTATTATACATTAAGAAACTTTTTTATGCAGTTCAGAGGTATATTTTTTACAATTTGTTGTTGCTAAATTTTTTCGGTCTTTTTATGTAGCCCATTTAGTTTTGGACCTCAAAATTTTTAGAACTTTTCAATTTATGACCTTTGATCTTTTAAATTTCTTTATTCTAGGCTGTTTGTCATTTTTGGCCCTTTTTGTTTTTTGCCTTTTTGCTTCGGCGCATTTTGCTTTGGCTTTTTTTGGCCCTTTAGTTTTCGGCGTTCTTTGTTTCGGCCCTTTTTTTGCAGCCCTTTTTTTTGTACATTTTACATGGGGATCAATAACTACTCAAAAATGTCAAAAAAACAGTCAAGTAAAGATAAGTAAGTATAAATCTACTTATAAACTACTATCTTGTATACTTAAATATACATATAGCAGTTTATAACTACATATCAAAAAACTTATACACAAAGTTATAATTGTTTTTATATTTAATGTGGCGCGCGCAACGCGCCACCCTGCGCAGCGCGCATTTAGGTTAGAAGGAAATAACAAGCAAAAAACGAATATATTTCGAAAGTTTTGTAAGGCTTTAATTTATTTTATAAAAATATTTTTTTTGTATAAAATGAGATATTTTTTGTTTTTATCATTTTTTTCAGAATTTGTTAAAAAAAGTCGAAAAAATATAAATTGTGTAACTCTTACATAATAATTTCAAAAAATATTTTTTTTTGCATTTTAGATGATTTTATGATTTTATTGTTTTATTTTTGCTTCTTTTACGCCTAAAAAAGGGCTGCGCACAGGTGGCGCGCTGCGCGCACCACATCAAAATTACCTTTATGTAATATTAAACACTAGTAAGTTCTTTACGTAAAAATGTCGATTTTTTTTACTTAAATATAGGGTCAGTTCCACTTTTTCAAACACTGCGAAATTTGACATAAAATCAGGCTAAATAATTGTGACTAATATTTTTTTTAGGCATAACTATTTTTAATAATGTTCCAAACGATATATTCTTAACCCTTTAACTTTTCGGTTTTTAAAAAAGGGGTATCATGAAAATAAAGAAAATAATTTTGCGATTTCTTGCAATTTTCATTACCCATAAGTCCAAATAAAAATCTGTATTTTAGAAAATACATTTCAATAAAAGTAGATCAATGTTGCAGTACGAAGTGAATATGATGTGTTAGGGAGGATATAGATGTATATTATACCATTCTTATTCTATATCATTACTATCATTTATTACAAATCTACCACAGTAATAGATGTGCAAGAGCACACATCGTAAAGTAATAAAGAGAGAAAATAAATGAATAAAAATAAAAAAAATTTGTTGTTATGATACATAAAGACTTATCAGTTACATTATATATTACCTATTCTTTCTTATTTTCTAAAAGTAATTGGGTATATATATCTTATTTTCAAAGTCTTAGAGTATAATAAAATATATATTGTCAGTGCTGTTACAAACCCATCTAATAGACCAAGTTATATATCCTTGTTGTCCGTCTTAAGTTCGGTCAAATTTTTATCACTTTAACAGGAATAAACAAATGAAAAATAAAAATGGTATACTTTTGAATTC
>JAQFYM010005863.1:0-12552 GCA_034694785.1 Agrenia bidenticulata
ATATGCGTAAAAAATGTAAAAAAAATCTTTTTTTGACACGTGCATAGAGAAGTAACAAGTAAAATGACAGAAAAAAACAAACACCATATAAAACCAAAGAAAAAGTTTTTTTTACATGCAAAAAATTTGATTGATAAGTTGTACAGCAAAAAAATATTTGATAAAACATCATTGTAAAACCTTGATGCGAAATAGTGTACATCCAAAAAAAAGTTAATACTGGCGTTAGAAGTTTTGTTCATACTGCTTTTATCTTTATGAAACAAAAAAAAATAACAACTAGTAACATAAAAGTTTATAGAATAAACAGATTTTGTAGTATTGCTGCATACGGGGTTGTCTTTTATGTTTAAGGTCCTACTCCTATATAGGTCAAGAAAAACTGGTAGATAAATAGAATTATTTTGAAAAAGCAACAAGTCAAAAACAAAAAAAAAATACACAAAATAGAATTTTCTGCATAAAAATTTTTACAAACACAAGTTTTTATTACTGTCAAATAAAATATTGACTTATTTAAATATTGATTTTACTAGAAATCTGCTACAAAAACGACAGTTCACATAAAAGAAACTTCATAAAAAAAACAATCGAATAAAACCATAAAATGCGACTGCACAAATTTTTTAGTATATATGCAAAAATAGATATTAAAATTAGTCTAAAACACAAAAAAAAATTATTTTTGTGTAACAAAACATATTAATAAATATAACAGTTATAACCAAACCTGTACTAAAAAAAAAAAATTTGTAAAAACAAAACAACAAGTATATTGTACCTTTATGCTTGTTATGATTATGTCGGAAATTATTCAATATTATCATAAATTTATAAATAGTTTTAAACCGTGTACTCTTTATAACAGATACTCATCAAACAGAAAAAATGAATTACTTTATAAGTAGTATACAGTCTCTCGCTCAGTATAAAATACGTCTAAAACCCCATTTTTTTTTCTGCGCTAGAGGTGCACTTTTTTTATAGAGCTCACGTAGTTTTGAATGTGATTTACTACTCATAAGCTAAAATTATGTTTTCAATTCGTAATTTTGTATTTGCTATCTTTTGTTACTCATTTTTGTGCTTTTCGTTTAATAAAGCCCATGCCATAGATTCTTGTTCTACTTCATACATAAAGCATCTTCATTTTGTTGTAATAACGATGCAAAATGTCCGAAATCGTCAATTTCATGTAGTTCTAAGCCAATAAATCTGCCCCTCATATGCATTAAATGTTTTTACATGACAGACTACATCAAACAATAATTCGGTTTTTTATATTTGCATTTCCACGACATAGAGTTTCTTCATATAAATCCTCTTTGCTTTCTTCGTTATTCTCTGGCAAATTATATCTTCTATAGTAATAAATTCTTCTAGTATAAAATTCGCAAATAACAAATTGTAAAAAATTTGTGATTTTTCAGTTTTCTAGAATCTCTAGGTGCGTCATCTTTTAAAATAAAAAAGATTGATTTGCAAAAATGTTTAAACAGAAAGCTTTTGCCCATTGGTATTTGTACATCGGGTATGAAAACATGTGTTTTTTATTGCCGATTAAACGTTTGCGCTTTTGATTCTTAAGTGAAAGCTTTATTCTGCATTTTATTTTGTGTTTTTTTTTCTACTGTGCTAACTTTATTACAGTAATACAGGGTATTAGAGACTTAACGCAATACAATTCGTTTTTACTAAAGATCTACTATAAAATATGGCTGTTTATATGGTTAACAAAAATAATTACGGATGTATATAATTGTTAAATTGTTTTTTTTTTACTTGTGCTATTCTGCCCTGAATTACAGGGTAACCAAAGTTTTTAAAAAAAACGTACAACGCATAAGTACATAAATTATATGATAGTTTTTTCTTCTTGATTTGTTAGATGGTTGTAAAAAAATTTTTACGGCGCAAAAAAAGGCATCCACTTACCCATAATTTCTACGTTAAAGGTTTTTTTTTTTAATTTTTATAGGTCAAAAAAAATAGAAACAAAAATTATCTATGTATATAATAAATGTATATGATGCTTTACAATTTTTATACCTTGAGAGAATTATGTTTTTATAGTTTACAAAAATAATTTAGTAACGGGCTCTTATAATTACTTTTACGTAGGCATCTATGATTGTCTACTATACTACTGCCTGTATTTAGCTATTAAATGCATTTTAAATATACGATCTTTATAAAAAACCCATACGTATATTATTTGCAAGCACGACACATACAATCGGTAAAATACTATATTGCAAAAATAATATTTGACACGCAGCTGCAAAATTTTTTGTAGACTACCTGAATAACCAATTCAAAAATGTATCTCTATTACATTAATATCAATTTTTTTTTTCTATTTATACGCAAATCTTTAGTTTGTGTATATATGAGTGAAGTGTTTAAAAAGTTTTAAAACTACAGAAAAAAAACTATTAAATAGCTTAAAAAAAACACTTAACATCCAAAGTTGTAAAAACAGAAAATGATTTTGTTTTTGCAAAAAGGAATCAAGTAGAGACCATAAAAATATCACAAAATTATTTTGTTATAATTCATACCAAAAAAAAAATGAAAAAGCGGAAGTTGCATCCGTACCTTAGCGAACCTAAGCGTACCACATGTACGAATCTTATCTTTAATTTAAACTTTCATAGTATTTTTGGATATAGTTTCTTAAATTTATTAATCCTTCTTATTTTACCCCTTATAATGGCATCAAAAAATTCTAGCTTTGATGCAAATAATACTTTATTATCAACCTGTTTGCAAGCATATCAACAGCACTATCCACATTTTGTAATTCAAAACGATTCAGTGCATTGTTCTGCATGTAACAAAATATTACACAGTAGATAAGAAGAGCTGCATAGCATCATTTGAGCAACATAACAGCTCCGAACTACACATACAATCATTAGAAGCCTAAATGTTGTCAGAAAATAGAGCGAAAAGTATTAAGGAACATGTGCTCTTGGATATATCAAAGTATTATTGTGGAGGCGATGACTGGTTGCGGAATATTCTTTGTGATTTGTGGCGTAAAAAAAATTAAAAATTAAGTGCTTAATATACAGGAAAAAGATTATTTTGTCCAAATACATATAGATACACAATTTTACCTACAATTTATCGTATGCAAATGAGAATTCTTTGTTTACTTTTATGATAAAAGGTATTATATACAAACCGATAAAACATGCAATACATTTACTTGTAAAATACTTAATATTTTAGTTGGGGGGTGCAATGATAAGCATGCAACAAGGCCATTTTTGTGAAAGACTGTATGTTTTGAAGCATGCAAAGGCGAATTTATTTTGAAAAAGATAAAGATTCTGGTGTATGCAATATTTTTTGATACGGATAAGCTCGTCAAATTTTTAATTATTTATCACGGATCAAGGATCTTCTCTATTTTAGCGTGTAAGCTACTTAGATAAGAATTCCTGCAATACTACAATTTGCTGTTTGGCACATGCGGTACCCATAATTTCTGGCAAAATGAAGAAAGAATACAATTTTCTTAATAAATTTATATTCGAACTGAAAAGATGTTGCGTCAATAATTCAAATATTTTACCGATATACAAATCTACAACAAATCTCCTATATATCTCGTGACCATTTTTAATAAGATGGTGATTTTGGATAAGATGCAGTGTCTTTATATATGAAAATTGAAATTTAATAGTTCATTTTATTTTTAAACGTGATTCAAAATATATAAAAATAAATGAAATGGTTAAAAATACCAAATTATATAAGTATCTTAATAACTTGCATTTATTAAAATATATTGCAGACATGAATGAAATACTTGAATGTGAAAGCCTAAATTTTTTTGCGCAGATTAAAAAGTAGAAAATTTCAAAAGAAGATTATAAGGTACGCCATTTTCTACAAAGATTTTGGAATCATTAAGAAAAAATCCAGACTATTATTTGATCAAGGATCTATTATTTTTAAATAACGAATATGAGAGTTAGCTTAAATTTATTTCATTAACATCTTGTGGAGACGAAAGATGTATATCTGCATACAATATTATATTTTCGCATCAAAGAAAAAATTTTGACCATAGAAAATATTGCAATGTTATTATTTTTGAATTTTAATAACTTTGATGGATAAAGGATATATTAAAAAGTTATTTAAGCCTTAAATCATGTTGGTTTATATTTTCTTTCCGTATTTACGTAATACAGCGCATTAATAGCCTAGTTGGAATATTATAAATGGTGCTTTTTTTTTGAACCTAGTAAAAAAAAAACACTTTTTATTTTGTATTTAGCTATTTAAATATTTTTTCTGCATGTCCGTATCAACGCGTACCTAGCTTACTTTTTGTAAAGTATATGCAATTTTTTTGTGGCCCCTTGTAATAAGTAAAGATAATCTTAAAAAGATAATTACCCAAAAAAAAGCATTTTGAAAAGATTTGTAGATTTTTTCAAGGTCGCAAGATTGCATAGTGTATGAAAAACGCTACGGTAAAAAAATATACGCCTGTTTTTTGTATAAAAAAATGTTTAAGTGTACTGTGTAAAACAAAATGCATAAATTTTCGCTGTGTAAACAAAAAAATACTTTTTGCCGTACTTCATTTCGCTTTATCAATCGAAAAAAAAAACGTTAAACTGTAGTTACTAATTCCATAATAAAATTTGTAGTCTTTAAATATGAATGAAATACAAAAAAATAACAGAATTTAACTTTCAAAATTAATAAACAACACATTAAGATAAAATAAATAAAAAAAGATAAACTAATAATTTTACAGTTGATACGCAAACTTAATGCATTTATTGTACCAACAATGTTTTGCAAAAATGTGTACAGTATTTATATATATTTGCGTTTAATAAAGTTCAACTTTTAAGGAAAATTTTTAAGCGCTTCCGGGCCACAAAATCCTAGATGCTTCTATGTAGTACGGTTATAGTGATATGGAATAAGATAATAAAAAGAAAAATTATAGAATTTTGAATATAATTTTTTGCTGTATTTGTTTTACAAAACCATCCTGGTATTGCTTACGATTTTTTAAGTTTATTATTTTCCGTCGGGTACTACAACTATAATTATGTGTATTTTATGATCTTTAACGACAACTAAGGTTAATGGTGAAAATTTGAAACATTTAGAATCCATTTTTACAAGTAAAATGAATGACAGGCGTCTTCTTAGAGTGACGCATGAGAAAGTGATATATCGAGATAAAGTGAGATGGGGTACAATTCGCAAAACAAAAAAATCCTTACAATTTTTTTTTTCTCTTATACTAAAAAATTCGAATAATAAGCAATGGGTCTTACTTTTAGTCTTTACTGCCGGCCACGTAAAATATCTTTAAATGGTATTGATCTTTAACGACGACTGTGATGGATTCAAAATGATAACATTCTAGTTTATTCACACATTAATAAAGTATTTTTTGTCCGAAAGGCATTTAAAAAGCTGTTTTTCTTCCCCGTGTTTCTATTCTCTTTAAGTATTGATTGTTTATTTTGTTATGAACAATTATAGATTTAATCAAATTGCTAAAAATAATTAAACAACATCACGCTCATAGCATTCATTTAACTGGGGCATCTTTGTAAACGAGAACTTGTAGTATTTAAGTGGTAAATTCGTCATTATATTTTATTTGAGGTTTTTGGCTTTTTTTTAAAAAACAAAATATTCTTTAATGCACTAATTTTTATTCCAACTATGTCACTAGAATATATTTAACGACCCCATCTTCCTTTTTGCGTATAGTTTTGGTTGCTAGAAAGTTTGAGAACTTAAAAATTCTTTCAAATCAGTGTATCTATTTTGCTTTTTTATAAAAAGTTTACAATTTCTATTTAAGATAAGACTGTTTGTTTCATATTTGTTGCCGCAAATGTTCGAATTGTGTGTCAGAGGCATGTCGCTTGCAACAGAATCTGCAAAGATGACCTGTATATTTTTGTTTCAAGTGCGGCATGCACAAAGCGGTATGACCTTTTTTAAATAATCTAAAATTTCGTAGATCTGATAGCGTTTTACTAAGCTTCACGACTGATAAAAAAATTTTGTATGTTGATGTTGCTGCATCCCGTGATTTGATATTAATGTTTAAAGCAAAAAAAGTTTTTCATAAATTTTTATAAAGCTCGTCAGCAAAAATATTTTAAACTTTTCTTCTCTGAATATCTGTTGACTTATCAAAACGCACATATAAGTGTAGGACAGCAACATGAGAATGAACTTGATCTTTATCGTATTATATAATTATGGGACATCAATTTTTCATTTAACTTAATTTAACAGTTGTTTATAGCATATGGTTACAAAATTTTATAGTTTTCTGTTTTATCGAGCTTAGTAAATGATATTTTGCCTCTAACACAAAAATATTTTATAGTCGTAGCCTTTTCAGGGAAACGTGTAGTATTTTGGGTTGCTAAATTTTATGTAAATCTTTTTGTGTAAAGTTGGGTTCATGCCTTACAAGTGCTTTGGTGCCATTGTCAAAAAGGTATTAGTAATTTCTCATACATACATTACATCACATATTATCTAGGTATGTCACACTCCATACAATGGTTTTTTTTGTGTTTTTATAGTTTCACTCGAACCGCGGCTTTTGTGGTTTTCTTGTGGGTCCTTGTTTTACTTGCTTCGTGCTTTTGTACCAAAATCGAATTTCAAAATTATCCTACACTTAACGGTTATTCAAATAAACCCGCACAATTGTTGCTGCTTCATACTCTTCTGTCGTGTTTTCAGTTTTTCTTAAACAACTTTATTTTAAAGGGCGCCGAATCATCTTGTCTTTCTTTATTACCAGCTGATAATAACTCAGCCGACGTATGGCGCCATGTATATTTGTTCTCAGGAAGTGCTGCAGAGGTGTTCAGGACAGATGATTGTGCTCATTAAGTAATTTTTTAAGTACAAATAATATTTCAGATAATATAAGCTTTGCATTTGTCTTTTTTTTTGTTTTTAACTGTTTTTTGAGGAGTGTTTAGAATTTAGTTCGTATTACCGGAGTCTAGATTGCACATTTTCAAAAGAAAAATCACAATAAAATCCGACCTCTAATTACTGGCAAGAAAAAAAAAATATTAACACGTTATGGAATTATGTTTTGGCGTTCGGTAATGCATTGAAAACACTTTTTCGTCATTCATATATATATTTATACCAGTTATCAAGTTTTTTGCCCTGTTCAATGTCGATTCTTTTTCTTTTACTTCTATTGATACGTCTTGCGTGCATACGTTAACAGAAATGTGCGGTATTTTCTATGCATACCCACAAGTTCAGTATATATTAAGTAAGATTGTTGATACATTAGTTTGTTTTTTCAAAAAAAAGTCCTTGTGCAGGTTTTTTCTTCCCTGCATCTAACCAAAAGACACTACTTTGTGTAATATATGTATTTTTGTATTTGTTACGTGCACACGTGTTACATTAAGCATACATTGGCAGACTTGTAGATAATTTTAGACGCTTATTACTGTAATAATTTGCCGGTATAAATAGATTAGTTGAATAAATCAGAGATAAATCACAACTTAGTTAAACTAATTGTACTAACACATTGCTGAATACTAGAAAAACTAGTCTGTTAGTTTGCACTTTTAACTCTGTGTATATATTGAAACATACATATATTATGTTTGCGGCAGACTGAACTAGTTTTGAGTGCAATCTAATATGTTGATCGAAATAAATTCTAATGTTATGTAGTTTGTAAATTAGATTTAGTTTAAAAATGTACTCTATTCTTTTTATATCCGTTAGTGAAAATATTTGTTGCGTCAAAGTCACATATATATATATATATCAAGCAAAAAAATTTGTCATTAAAATCTCCATTTATATAAAAAAAAAAACTGTTATGTTTTTTTAGACAATTAAAATGTACCATCTTGTAGATCTAAGTGTTTTCTCATAATTTTAATGCGTCTCGTATAGCTTAGTAATTCTACATAAATGATTTTAACAAACGAAAACCTATGATTACATAGCAAGTTGTCTACATTAGGTAAATAAAATTCTTTTTGTAATTGTTTCGCAGTGAAAACTATATTAAAACTGCTAGTTTTTTTGTCATTGATTTTATAGACCTGCATGGTCCACTCCGGTCCGGTCCGGTCTGGTTATCTTACAACCACTTTTTTTTTTGTTTTATTGTAGCGAAATACAAAAATAAACATTGTTTTTTTGTTTGACTTTGACTGCCCTTTTATAATATTTTACTTAATAAAGATTTATATTTATCTACAAAAAGTTGTTTTTTTGTTTTAAATGTGAGGTAAGGTTATAGCATTCATATGCACTTTTAAAATCTTTTAAACAAAAAAATAGGCATATTTACAAGATTACCGCTTCGACTTGCATTTATATACTTAGAACTACCAACTCAGTATAAAAAGATCATAAGTATCGCAACAGCATAAAAAAATACACTTTATGGGTAAATATAACGCGTTTTGACCTTTTGTTACTATATAATTTGTAGGTTTCTAAGTTTAAATACAACTTTTTTGTGCTCGTTGTAAACATCAGAAAATTTTATATTCTCATTAAAAGATTACTAAAAGTGTTTTTTTATAATATTTAATTTTAACATATTTTTGCAATCGGTCCAATTATTAATTTTCCGGTCAAGGCATGCCGGTTATGCACGGATAAAACTAGTCCGGTCTGGTTTATGCGGATAATGACCAGACCTGTAAAGCTCTTATCGATATAGATTGTTATAATGGGGTAATTATGAAAACCCGTTATAATTTTGTACGTTTGAACTAACGTAGCATGATAGTTCTCTTCTAAGAGGCTTGAAAACTAATTATTCGTTAGTTTTCGAGTATAGTTTTTGAAATTTAGGCAGAAACGTATTTAGGATTTATAGGCCTTCGATTAGCTTAAAAATTATACTTGCAAGGTGAACTTTATTAGACGCCTATATAAAAAATACTGTTAATATTTTTTAAACACGCTGTTAAGACAGAAAAAAGAATATAGATTGCTACTCAACTGTAAAACCCATTTTTTTATGGTATTTTTTATTTTTATATTCTTGAATCTTAAATGTGTTGTTTATAGATTTTGACAGTTAAATTACGTTTTTTTCCCCTTTGTTAAATTTTTTTTGAGACATCAAATTTTATTTAGATACTAGTTTACTACAGTTTTACGTATAATTAAACGATTAAAAAAGCAAAATGAAAGTCCGGCAAACCGTATTTTGTTTATACAACAAAAATATATCTATATATGTATTCACACAGTACATTTCTACCTTTTAATGCTAATAAATGGCGTTTATTATTATTAACGTAGTGTTTTTCATACAATTATGCAATCTTTAATGTTGTTAAAATCTACAAATCTTTTCAAAATAATTTTTTTTGGTTAGATAATTTTTTTTTTAGATTATCTTAGCTTATTACCTTTTTACAACAACAAAAATCATTTTCTGTTTTTACAACTTTAGATGAAAAGTGTTTTTTTTCTATATATTATCTTGGTTTTTATGTGTAGTTTGTCTAAATTTTAGACACTCTATAACATGAGTACACAATATTGGTTTGGCTCTTAAATATATAAAAAAATAAATATATATGTAATATAAATAGAAATACATCTTTGAATTTAAGTATGTATAAGTCCACATAAAAAGAGGCGCCGTGAAAAGTATCGGTATTACAATATAGTATTTTCCATACGTATTTTTCGTGCTAGAAAATGCCATCAAAATGCTTTTTAAAAAATAAATGTATATTGTATTACATTTAATAGCCAAATACGAGCAGTGACTTTTGTTCGACAATTATTTATGCCTACTTACAAGTAATTATTAAAGCTTTTTACTTATTTTCTTGCTTTAACTATTAAAAACATGATTCTTGCAAGGTATAAACATTGTAAAAACGTCTGATACAAGAGAAATTACATAAAAATTTTTTCATTTATGTTTTGTTAATCTTACAAAAGTAAAAAAAAACTCTTGAACGTCGGATTTTTGGGTAGTGGTTGCTTTTTATACAACCGTAAAAATTTTTTAACTATTGTAAAACAAATCAAAAAACAAAAGGCTATTTTTGTATCTAAGTACTGCTGCGTCATTTTTTCTTATGCAAAAACAATGGTTTACCATGAATTCAGGGCAAAAGCAATGCAAGCATAAAGAAAAAAATTTTACAATTATATACATTCGTAATTCTTTTTTTTATATCAACTGCCATATTTGTTATATTTTCTTATAGAAAAAAAAATTATCTGCGTTTTCGGTCTCTAATTACCCTGGTTTAGCTGTAATGAAGGCCAGCACAGGTTGAAAGAAACCACAAGAAAAAAAGCCATAAAAAAGCTTGCACTTAAGATGTAGCAGCAGTACAAAGATATCATCGGCAATAAACAATACAAGTTTCATTACCCAACATCGTGAAATCAATAGGCAAAAGCTTTGTGATTGTACAGTTTTGCAGATCATTATTTTTTATGAAAAAAAGACACATCGCAGATTCTAGCAAATTGTTATATCTCCTATTTAAACATAATTTGTATAGAGGAAAAATATCTACTAGCAGAAAAAATTTCTATAAAGGATATATTTCGTTAGAGATCAACAAAGAAAGCAAAAGAGGTTTTACATAAATAGTATCGATGTCGCGGCAATGCAAATATAATACGACCAAACCTTGTTCAAAGTATCCTGTTCTTGCAAAACATTAACAGCTTATAAGGGACCAAAATTATTAGTATAGGGCTGACTACCTTTCAGTCCTGAGCACAGTTAAACCGTTATGCTAACAAAAATGAGATGCAATTTGTAGAGATCAGGGCATGGGCTTATGGCATGGGCGTTTTAAAGTGTGATGAGCACAAAAAAAAGTTAAAAAATATGGCAAGTGACTACATTGAGGATTGCAAAAAAACATGATTATAGCCATTGAGTGGTATATCACGATATAAACACTGTAATCCTTATAACCAAGGTGCACCAAAAGCGCATAGAAAAATGATGGAGTCATGTAAAGTTCTTTTACATGCGCGAGAAACTGGAAACTACATGACAAGTATTTATTTTCTCTTTACGATGAGTATTTATTTCTAGAAGTACATGTTTTAATGCCTTCTAATAAATCAATGTCAATATGGTATAATATCCGACATGATCTAAACAAGCTAAAAGGTAACAGAAATTTCATAATTTATTATATATTTTTTTCTTAGTACAGGTTTGGTTTAACTATTTTTTTTATTAATATGTTTTGTTACACAAAAAAATTTTTTTTTGTGTTTTAGTATAATTTAAAAATAAAAATACTGCATGTGTATACTAAAAAATAGTGCAGACGCTATATATGGTAACATTAGATTGTTTACTTCTTTATTAAACATCATTAATGTGTCCTGTCTTCTTGTTGCATATTTCTTGTAAAATCATTTTATACATGTGTCAATATTTACTTTGTTATTAATAAAAAAATGTATTTGTATAAAATTTTATATAGAAAATTCTATTTTATATATTTCAATTGTTATTGACTTTTTGCTTTTTAATATGTTTTTTTTATCTATCAGTCTTTCTTGCCCTGAATATGAATAAGTCCAAATTCCATAAGGGGCCTATATGCTGTAATACCACAACATCTCTTCATTCTTTAAACTTTAATGTTACTATTTTTTCCGTCCCATAAAAATACAAGCAGTACGCACAAAACTTCTTACGCCAGTATAGATCGTATTTGCATTAACATTAATTGCCGTTAAGTTTTACGTCGATGTTTATACAACCATTTTTTACGTCAACTTATATGCAAGATTTTTTTATATGTAAATGCTATTTTTTTTTATGTTTTTTACTGTTTTCTTGATTTTTTGTCTGTTTTTTACTTGTATCTCTTCTATGCACGTGTCAAAATATATTTTTTATTTACATTTTTACGCATATAGTAACGGGGTTAATATTTGATCTTAACAGGGTTAATACTATATGCAAATGAAATGCAACCTTTTACGTTTTTATTGTATTTTAAAAGCTGTTAAACGCTGAAATAAACACTTGTAAGAAATTTTGACTGTTATTTTCTTCTCTTTAAAACATATCTTATTAATAGTATTTGTTTTTGCGAAAACACGCAGATTTGTAAAAACACAAAATGAAAAACTAGAAAACTTTTTCTACATACTGTTTTTTTTTTCCTCTGTCCGGAAGCGTCAGCGGAAACGCCTAACTGTAGATCCGTACCGGAATTTATGGCTGAAAGCACATTCTTAACTACATTTTAATATTTCTTTTACGTCCTTTTCTTCTTTTTGTGTTATAACACACAGATATATATCATATTCTGTTTTAATTGTGCTGGATAATAAATTATCTTACATTTGTAACAAATGATTTTACTTCTGCTTTTATCTGTTGAATAAGAAAAAATTTACAATATAAACCGTTTGTTTTGCTTTATATTATCCATCTTATGATAAAAAATTACTTTTTGTTAGGGTTTATCTTTGTTTTACCAAATGGTGGCGAAATGGGGTTCGGAATGATGGTAATCA
>JAQFYM010005864.1:0-12552 GCA_034694785.1 Agrenia bidenticulata
TGACATTATGTGGCCGTGACGTTAACGTGACGGGATACTGATAATGTGGCGTGATTCGTTAAGTATAATCGAGGCATAAATCATACTTAAAAAAAAGCAATTCTTTGTGAATTTCTTGAGGCAATTAAAATTAAAATTTCAACCATTAAATTTAAACAATTTGATTTCGTACGATTTCGAATCTTCAAATACCAAAGGCTGTCCATGAGGGACACATTGTTTGATTTCTTTGACAACTTTTTCCTGCATTTCTGGATAAAGGACCATAAACAAAACTACAGACTCGAGGAAAGCGTTCACTGTATCCGACGAGGCTTGAAGGATATCCATAAATAGTACCGAAAAATTTGGCTCTATAATTAGTGTTTAAGAATTTAAAGAAATCACTTAATCACGATCCACTTTAAATTCAAATGGAATTACCATCAAAACAATTGTCTGGTTCATTTGCAACCTCTTGCATTTTTTTCACGTACGATTCAATAAATGATTTCGGAGTCTCAATCGGCTGGGCTCTGGCTTTCCGCAGAAGTTCCTAAATTTTATATTATATTATTATACTAAGGATTTTCTAGTAAGCTTTTATTTCATAGCAACTCCAGGGATGTCCATAGTAGGGCATTTGTTATGCCCCTTCCGCCCTTTCCCACTACTCTAATTTTACAAGAGTATACCATTTGCTTTCATAAGTGCCCCCTTGCCCAATTTAGGTCGAACGTCGTTGAGCCTGCAGTGCCTATTTAGATTTAGTCCATGCCCCGTGTATTCAAAATTTAAAAACTGACCCAGGCCCTCTGACATTTTGTATTGCATCCTGGTGTCATAGGCCAACCCTAATTGTGTACATCTCTAAATCGACAACTTCTGAAATGTTGGTTTAAATTCCAACTACAAGTTCAACATGATGAACTTCTTACCGCTGAAAGTTTGTCGCATTCATTAAAAAAAGTCCAAGGCGATATTGTGACTCGTCCACTCGGGAAATAAAAATCTGATGAATGGGAATGCGTTGATCAAACCTGCCCCTGACTTTGTATTCTCGACCATGGCTTCGCTTTTTTTCATTAATGGCCTGAGCATACGAACATCTTGAGGAGTGCACTGGCCCATAACCAATCTCCAAGGGAATTTAAAAACTTGGATTAAAAAGAAACTATTGATTTGGAAAATCCCATTCCCTCCTTCAGAAGAAAGTATAACCTCATCGATTTCATCGAATAAAGATTTGACATCTTCCGAAATGTTAGCTTCCATAGTCGAAGTTTTATTAAAGCCGTAGTCGCTCAAATTTTTCACAGTCCATGCCCGTATTTTTTCCCATTTTGGTCCTTCACTGAAAACTATCCCTGGAGATGAAAAAAAAATCAAGCATTAAAAAAACGGTAGTCAACTTGAATTAGTATTAGGAATTATCAAACACTTTACCCGCATTTTGCCCCTTGGCTCTGTCAAATCCGGTCTAGAATCCGCCTTAACTAGTTGCTGCATGTTGCCAATAAATGGTAACGGCCAGGGTCCTTTTCATCAAGTTTTTTAATCAAATTAAATTATATTATCGTGATATTTTACACATATACGCAAATTTTATTTATTTTAAAACTTACCTGGAGGGGCTTTTTGAAACCTTTTGTAGATTTCCATGATATAATATAGAAGAGTATAACCACCAGATACAATCCATAATAAAATCATTGTGATTTAACAGTTACTTGAATTATTAATTAACCAATTAATTAATTATTAGATGTTCAGTAATGAACTGATATTGTTACACTGTTGTCTCTATTGGAATCTCTCGAGCTTTTGTACAAAGAGATAGTCTTGGTGAAATTTTCAAACTCCATGCATGTAGTTCATGTCTATTTTTGGCCCAACTTGACCATGGAAAGAGGTACTTGAGAAAAACGTGTATGCAACTCCTTTGTACAAAAAAAAATAATCAAGGGATTCCAAAGTTCAATTTTAATGTGATTGCAAATACAATTAATTTTTTACACCCGTTGTGCAATGCCAACTTTGAATGGTCTAGGCTTGGAGGTAAATCCAACTGACATTTCTTGGGTTGGCTTTAGTTGTCCTGGAACAAGGGAAAGTTTATATTTTTGCAACATTGATGCAAAAATTTCGACATTTCAGATAAATTCTCGCAGGAACATATTCAAGCCCCTAGACACAGCAAGTGGGTCACCAATTTTGATTTATGTAGGAACAAGGAACAGAGTTTTCAGTGAGTTTAGTGTGGGGTTTAAATGGGTTTAATACATTTAGGCAACTACGATGAAAGCGAGTTGAATGGGTTCAATTCAAATTGGCACAGAAAGTTTAGTTCACTTCGTATCATTAAACTTTCACTCGATTTTTATGTTTGTAAACGAAAGATAAAAACCTACAGTGCAGAACTTCTATAGCCCGAGCCAGGTCCCCCATGGCGTCACTCAACACAGCTTTTTGCAAATCTGACTAAGAATTTGATTATGCAAACCTTAAAGCTCCCATCCTGCAAAATTTCAGCTTGTTATGACCATTTAAAAAAAACACGGTTGGGTTGGCACCATAGGGTCACACAAGACAATATTTTTACAAATCTGCCTTTGAATTGTGATTTAAGACCGACGATCTACCATCGTGCGAAATTTCATGTTTCTATAACAAATAATGATTATGCTTCTAATAGTGTATTTTCATATGTACCACACAGGGATACCCCCACGGGTCAACCGTTCCTCGAATCAGGCCCATCTTCGAACTCGATTCCCAACTTTGGTCAATGCTCCTGTGTGCAAAAAACCGTAGGCCAATTCGGTCGTGAGTTATCGTGTACCGGACAGACAGACGGACATGCCGGTTACATAAGCCCTGGCTCGGACCCCTCTTAACACCCCATGGTACTATGTTATCCGATTTGCTACGCCAATATTTTAAGAACCCCCCGGCCGTAGTCCAATTTCTCCAATACAAAAAAATCTTTTCTTGTTTGGTTGTCCAAAAGAATATTTTTATGATTTTAAGTAGATTTTCTAGTGAGCACACTACGGCCTGCCCCCATTGGTCCCCCTTTGATCGCAATCGATCCGTACTCCAAATTAAGATCAAGTCTGTGAATTTTGGGGATTTTATGACAACTGAAAATAAAAACCCACGAGTCACAGGACGGCACGACAAATATGTCTGGCGAACCTTTGCCCTTTGGCAAGATCCTTCTTGATGTGGTATTCATCTGTGATTATTCATTGGAACTAAATTTTTTTTAATATGTGCTTCAACGACGTGTTTTTGTTAAGAAAGTGCATTTACACTCAACGCTAACAAAGTTTAGGGGTTAGGCTTAGGTTAGGCTTTTGCCGTAGGCAAAGGCCTATGTTATCAGATACCCGCTACGGTCATTTGACCCATGCGGGTGAACCTTTGCGCCGATATAGCCCATCTTCGAACTTAAATCCTACTTTACCCTAAAAAACTTGTGTGCAAAATTTGATGAATCTTGATTAAATCTTTCGTGAGTTGACAGTAAGACGCACGGACAGACAACGATGATCCTATAAGCCCTAACTAACGGGCTAAAAAGAGTAGAAACAATCTGCTAAATAAACGACACAGAAACAAATAAATAAATTGGCATATTGTTGTTTGCAAAGTTTGCAAAGGCCTTATAGGGATTTTGACTGTCCCTAGGTATGTCATCACGATAACTTTCGATAGGGTTGACCTAGGACTCGGAAATTTTTTACACAACTTCTTCGGCTAAAATCAAGACTTGAGTCTGTACATGGTTGAAAGAAAATCCCGTGGGGGTCAAATGACCATAGGGGGTATTTTATAACATGGGTTTAAAGCTACGAATTTTTGCATACTGTCTGGTAGTTTAAATAATAAGAATTCATGCTAATCAAATATGGAAATCATTAGCTAAAAAAATGAAACATTGGGGTCAATCATAAGGATTATAATAAAAAGGCGACTAATAGACGCTGACTGTAGAGGTATCACTATAAAATTTAATTTGAGTAATAAAATCTTGGATGCAAATATTTGAGAACAAAAAATTAGACTACTTTTAATATGAGAAGAATCAGATTAAGGTATGACCCATGGGAATCGACAGGGATTTTCAAAATATTGATTTGTTGATCAAAAATGATTTTTACTGTTGAAGCAAATGATAGACTGTCGTTAGACATTTGTTGCTTATCGTTTGATGCTAAATAAGTGCTTCTGATGATTGCATTTTGTTGGTAAACTTTGGAACATGGCGACAAGATTACAGTTGCGTGAAACTATTAGTTGAATGTGAAGTATATAAAAAATTTAGAAAACATTTAACGATTTGAAACACAACAAAATGTTTTTGAGTTTGGATTATGAAGAGACGCGTTTTTAACTGGCTGACCCTTGGAGGTAGTCGATAAGGGCCAAGCATCTTGTCATTTCAGTCGAAAAAGATATTCTTCTCTTTACAGACCTTGTTCTATTAAAATCAATCCAAGAGTCAGAGATTAGTGAACCATTTGACATAGAGTTTTAAATTGTTTTTAAGTATTTCATTATTCTTACATCCTTCTCCATGGTACACATGTCGAAATTCGAGAAACCGTTGCAATTGCTGTCAGTATCAGGGACGATGGCTGTTAAATAAGGTCAATCTTGATATTATTTTATTACACACTAGGCCAGTGATGCCTAGAAAGTACGATAGTTCTATGGACTGTCTCAACCTCAACTACTCTCATCCTGAGAGAGAGATTGGAATTATACTATTTAAAAAAATTCGAGTTGGAGAATGGAGAGTCCACAACTCCAAGGGAAAAAATTTACTAAAGGTAGGAAGCGTTCTACATAGCGCGTGGGTCATGTAACTAGAAACTATATGAAGTTAAGTCATATGCCAAGGTGGGAGGAGCTAGTAAAAGTACCGTCCTTCGTAGTATTGTTCTATCAGAACTAGCCTGGAATCAAGGTAAAATTCTACCGTCTCTCTCTACTCAGAATGATAGAAGGAGACGGGATATAGTCTAAGGGATGCCCACTATAATATGCATGGCTGAGATATCAGAAATAGTGGGGTTCATTTGGGGCACTGTGCAACTTTATCGTTGAGTTGGTATGCGTGAGCACCAGATTCAAAGTGTGACACACAAAAAGAAGCACACAAAGATTTCTAGCCAATTATTGACCCAAACCAAAGCATATAGAAAATTTCAACGTCACTTACGGTGAGTCCCGTAGCATTCTCTGTAGTCATTAACTAGGTTCTCGACAGTGATATCATCTGCATACATTTTTCGGACAGTCTCTCTCAACTTTTCAGCATGGAATGTTCCTTGTGGTCCTTTCTCAATGTACCCCTCATGGACCCACATGCACTCCTTGTAGCACTGTGGAGAGAAAGTGGTAAAAGTTAAGCCTTTGATTGATTGATTAAGAAAATATAAACTTACCGTTGATTTGTGATCTAACTTTTTTTCGTTTTTGCATTTAACAAAGGTCTCAATGGTGTAGTTCTGAATCCCTTGGTACCCGGATCGACAGGCCAAGAAGACTGCTGCCTGTGGGAAAGCTACATCAAATTCTTCCCAGTCCTTGCTCGCAATTTCGCCATCTACTCCTAAGTAGGTGGCAAGGACCACGGTGGAGATGAGAACGACGATGATTGTCTTAGTCATGGTGGAGCAATTGGTACTGGATGTTGGATCTGCTTGTTCGACTGATGATAATGTTGGAAAACTTACGGGTTTTATTCCGTTTGTACTTTATAATAGACTATAGAAATATATTGTTCATTGTTCATTAAGTCCATTGTTCAATAGGAAAGTTTCTTTATGCCGCTCAGTGAATTGGGGAATGACATATAATGCTTCACTTCGTTCAAAGAATTACCATAAGAAATTAAACACCAACAATGACCTTCCATTCTGTGTCTTTTTTCCTAGGAGAGGCATTTTTAAAAAGTAACCTTGGTTACGGAAAATCTAAAGACTAGGTATGCATTCGAGATTCGATTCGAAAGTTAGACACGACTTTATGGACAAATGCCATTATGTATTGACAAGCGGTTTCGACCAAAAAGTTGAGTCGAGCTGCCGACATGATGACATTGAATTGACATTTGAAAAAAAGTTCGACCTTCATACTGAAATCTCGATTTCCAATTTTAATAACGTTTACTGGGTAGGTTGGAAAGCATTTTTAAGTTTCTACTATTAAAATTATTGAAGTTCAGGTAATTTTTTACAAAGTGAAAAAAACAAATTGAGGATCGATTGAATAATCAGATAGTAAATTACATTTAAAGGGATATCTTTTATTGAAATTTCATTACAATTTTAAGATGTTGCCATGGCCAGGTTACTGCTTAGCCCCTATTCCATAAATATAAGATGTACATCTAACACTTTTATTAAGGAGATTTTGCTGTCCGTACTTTAAATTGAGAATTTTTGAACTTTAAAATTTATTCGTAAATCTCTCGAGGACAATCATTCCCTCCTAGCAAATAGGAAAAACAGAAAAGAATTGGTTAAAATAAATTATAGCTTGATTTGTAATACGAATAGCTTACAATACAATTTTAAACTTACCTTATCTATGTAAAGCAGATACGTTAGAGATTTTAAAATTCTCTAAATTACAACTGGTTAGCAAAATTAATCCAATTAATGGCGATTTATAATCTAATTATTACTTTTTTGGATTCGTGCTTGCTAAACAAAATCCCTCAAAAGCCGTTAATAAAAAAAATCAATTAGTAAAATGTGTTCCTAGTCGAGGCCACCCTCAAAAGTGATTAACAAGATCTTTAGTACAGGAAGTTTTAATAAAACAAATAATTGAACCATATTTAATTGAGTTAAGTTACAATTGACAATTCTACGTGACCATCAAAATGTCGAACCTGCCGGCCAAAAAGTTAACCAACTGATTCAAAATTCATTATCACAATAAGAAGTTACATGTTCACTGTTCTATTAATTTATAATATGTCGACACGTAAAATAGGTAAAAAATATGTTAGACGAACCAACTACCCTTGCTTGACGATCATGGTTAGTCGTAACCATGAGTCATTGGTCATATGGTCATAACGAAATTTGCCACACATTTCCTATTGATAAGTTGAAGAAATAGTTCTCTATATTTCAATTTCAAGTTTTAGAATGACAAGATTTAAATTAGATTTGAGTGGCGCTTAGCCTCCTTGGATATAATGGACAACATCATACGTGGACCTTAAGGGGGTTATTGCTGTAGAATATTTTAGAAGATTATATGGTTTCAAATATAATAAGTTGGTGAACTAATCAAAGAATGCCAAGATAAGAATAATCAACGACCTAAATCACTGTCATAAAAGGTGAAGATATAAAAGAGTTGCTTAGCTGCAGTTAGTATTTAAAATTTTTAAAACTGATTAGAAATGTGGTTCAGTTTAGCATTGTAAATACAAATCCGTCTTATACAATATTTAATAGTAGCAAATATGCAATTGGAATAAACTTGACTAGTTCGTTTTTTTGGGCCGGCAGGTTCGGCATTTTGATGGTCACGTAGAATTGTCAATTGTAACTTAACTCAATTAAATATGGTTCAATTTATGTCCTATATTTTCTGTAAACAACATTAAAACTTCCTGTACTAAAGATCTTGTTAATCACTTTTGAGGGTGGCCTCGACTAGGAACACTTTTTACTAATTAATTTTTTATCAATGAGTTTTAATTTGTCAGCTTGGGAATGTGGCACGGTTTCGCATTGGATTCTTCTTTCCTGCGAAAGATTACCGAGGCTTCTTTACTAAAGTGGTGTCCTGTTACGGGCCTGTATCGGAATGCCCGTTACGGAATTTAAACTGAAATTTGAGAAGCTGCCGATACATGTGGACATGTACCACGTACAGAATTATATAGGGTATATAAATATTTTTATAAAAATTGTCACGGATTTGGGAGACATTTAGGTCCGAACGATTTATGGGAAAAGATGGCCAGGTGATTAATAAGGAATTCGTCATTCGTTTTGTTTTCGGTGAGTGTTTATATTTTTTAATCCAAAATATTTGAACTAGCTTCTTAATTATATTTAAATTAATTTGAAAAAATGATTTTCTAGGGAAGTGAATTTGCCCCGGGGAGAATTTAGCAGAAGTTTCTTCCTTTTTATTTTTTGCTTCAAATAATCAGAAATATAAATTCTCCCTCGTGGCTAGGAAACCCTCACCTCGAACAGATCCGTTTCTGGGATTTATGAGCAAGCCGTATCCGTTCAAAGTTTCCATTTCAAAACGGCTGTAAAATAAAATCAATCGCTTTTTGCATAAAAATAATAAAGTTTGACAACTAAATTATTAGGACCATGGCTTTCACCTTGATTGGCAACATGCACCAAATACTTTTGTCGGATTCTCGACCCGACTTGGCACTGTCAGTTCTGGCCAAGAAACACGGAGACATATATCGAATTAAACTTGGTCTCAAAGAAACGGGTTCGTTATGCTCAGCCACACTTCATAATTGATCTTATTTTCTAATTACCTAAATGAATTGTGTTATTAGTGATCTTGTGGTCTATTGAATCCATCAAAAATGTCCTCTCCAAGAAAGATGCTCAGGGCAGGGATCTGACTTGAAATTTATTTGACAGGAACAAGGAACAAAATGCTGGTGATATTTTCATTAATTCTTCCTAATATTCATTTTTAGCCCGAGTCAGCGCTTATGTGATCACCGTGTCCGTCCGTCCTTCCGTCTGTCCCCACGATAACTCTCTTCAAACGTGTTCGATGGACTTGAAATTTTGTACACGGGTGCATAGGGTCAATATAATGAATGAGTTCTAAGATGGATAACATCGGTCCAGTAGAGAACCTGTGGTAATCAAAAGATCCCCACCGGTTAAGGTTGTATAGCATATTCAACATACAACAATTGGGCTAGAGACCTGAAATTTTGTTTACTGGCAGTTTATGGTTCCTTTATAGCAAAAACAAAGGTATACTTGCGAAACTTTAATACTAGAGTGATCCTATGGGGGTACATCCACCGATTTTCATAAATTAGCTTAGAAGACTGAAATTAACGGATTTTTGAATAGACACTATAAATATTCCCAATTGTGTAATTGTCATATACAGATTGTGAACTATTGACTTAACATAACCTGGCTCTGGCGATATGAAGTTGCACGTGAGTTTTTAATTACTTACTTTAATTTTGCAATTAAGCTAATGATAGAATGTCGTTGGACATTTGTTGCTCTTATCGTTTGATGCTGGATAAAAGCTTCTGATAATTGGATTTTATTGGTAAATTTTGGAACATGCTAACAAGATTACAGTTGCGTGAAACCATTAGTTGAATGTGAAGTATATAAAAAATTTACAAAACACTTCACGATTTGAAACACAACAAAACGTTTTGAGTTTGGATTTAAGGAAGAGACACGTTTTTAACTGGATGACCCTTGGAGGTGGTCGATAAGGGCCAAGCGTCTTGTCATATTCAAGAGATAGTGATTTTCTTGTCTTTACAGAACTTGTTCTATTAAAATCAATCCAAGAGTCAGAGATTAGTTAACATTTAACATAGAGTTTTAAATTGTTTTTTAGCATTTCATTATTCTTACATTCTTCTTTTTGACACAGAGGGTGAAGTTCCTTACACCGGAGCAGGGGAACTCGTCAGTATCAGCAGTGAAGGCTGTTAAATAAAGGCAATCATGATATTATTTTATTACACACTAGGCCAGTGATGCCCATTATAAGCATATAGAAAATTTCAACGTCACTTACGCTGAGTCGCGGCGCATTCTCTGTAAGTTTTAATTAGGTCCTCGATAGATTTCTCATCTTTAAACATTAATTTGATAGCTTCTTTCATCCTGTCGGTATGCACAAGGTTTGATCCTCCTCTCTCAATGTAATCCAGCTCGACCCACATGCACTGCTTGAAGCACTGTGGAAAGAAAATGGTAAAAGTAAAGCCTTTGATTGATTGATTAAGAAAATATAAACTTACCCATGATCTGGGATCTAATTTAGATTTTTGGCATTTAACAAAGGCCTCAACACTCGAGTTCTGAAACCCTACGAACCCGGATCGACAGGCCAAGATGGCCGCTGCCTGTGGGTAAGCTACATCAAAAGCTTGCCAGTCCTTGCTCGTAATTTCGCAATCTACTCCCAAGTAGGTGGCAAGGACCACGGTGGAGATAAGAACGAGGATGATTGTCTTAGTCATGCTGGAGCAATTGGTACTGGATGTTGGATCTGCTTGTTCGACTGATGATAATAATGGGAAAATTACGGGTTTTATTCAGTTAGTACATTATAATACACCGTAGAAATATATTGTTAATTGTTGATTTAGTCCATTGTTCAATATGAAAGTTTCTTTATGACGCTCATTGAATTGGGGAATGCCATAAAATGCTTTACTTGTTTCAAACAGTTACCATAAGAATTTAATGACCAACAATGACCTTCCATTATTTGTCAATTTCATCAATCAGTTTTAATTTGTTAATGTCACATGTTCACATGCTCAGGCCATTAGAAAAAAACAGACAAGCTATGTTAGAGAATACAAAGTCCGGGGCAGGTTTGATCAACGCAAACTAATTCCTCAGATTTTTATTTCCAGAGTGGACGAGTCACAATATCGCCTTGGACTTTTTTTTAATGAATCCGACAAAATGTCAGTTGCAACAAGTTCATCATGTTAAATTTGTAGTTGGAATTTAAAGTGAAATTTCAGAAGTAAACTAACACCACCTAACCTAATTCCTGGCTTGAATTAAGTTTCAGTCCTGCACATGTTAATGCAAGAACTTCCAGGAAATGCTGCAAGTCCTTACTTGACATCAGAGGAGATTCAAACAGGTGACTTCTGCCCCATAAATATACATAGCTGATCCAGGAATTATGAATTTTACGGGATACGTAATTTTTGCTGCTCATGCGACTGCAAGTCAGTTTATATTGTTCTGCAACTACTCGGTCATCCTTAGCTGGAACGTTTTGAACGTCCCGTCAAAAGTAGGGGAAGCGAGTAAATTTCAAAATGTTCTTACGAAGATTTTGTAGCCCAACTGCAAACTGAAGTCATAAATATTTTTAGCACAACTTGATCAAGGAGACAGGCAGGCTTGAAAAAAATTGTATGCAATTCGGATCAAAAATGAATAATCAGAGGATTCCAAAGTGCCGTTTTACATGATTGCAAAAGCAATAATTTTTTACCCCCATTGGGCCAGGACATCTTTGAATTAAAGATGGAACTAACTGACATTTATTGCATTGGCTTGAATTTATTAATCCAATGGGGGATTTTATTTTACAACCTTTTTGAAATGGAAACTTGGAACGGATACGGCTTGCTCGTAAATCCCACAAACGGATCTGTGCGAGGTGAGGGTTTCCCAGCCACGAGGGTCAATTTATATTTCTGAACAATTGAACCGAAAAATAAAAAGGAAGAAACTTCTGCTAAATTCTCCCCGGGGCAAATTCGCTTCCCTAGAAAAACATTTTATAAATCCGTTTAAAAACAATTGAAAAAGCTAAGTTAAATATTTTAGATGCAAATATTAAAACTCACCGACACCGAAAGGGATGACGAATTCCTTATTAATCACCTGACCATCTTTGCCCATAAATCGTTCGGGTCTAAATGTCTCGGGGTCTTTCCAAATTTCCTTATTGTTGTAGGGTGTGTGCAAATCCGTGACAACTACTGTACCCTGCGGCGTAAAGTTAGAATTCAAGTTTTCATATTTTGTTTCAGTTTCCGATTTTAAAATCCCAGTTTTTGTGTTACCTTTTTGATAAGATAGTCTTTATAGGAAAAGTCTTCGTGAGTCTTGCGAGGAACTAGATTTTGTGCCACTTTAGCATATCTGTGAGCTTCTAACATTACACACTGAGTGTAAATTAGTCTGAAATAAAACGAACATTCAAAATCCGTTTCGATTTTCTAAAATTTTTGAAAAAATCACAGCATACGATTTAGCATCCGCAAAAACTAAAGGCTGCCCGGGTGGGACCAGCTCCCGGATTTCTTGATAAACTTTTTCCTGGATTTCTGGGTAGAGGACCATGAAAAGTGTCACGGACTGTAAATATGAATTTACAGTGTCTGACCCAGCGGTTATGAGGTCCATGAACAATATCGCAAACTCATGTTCTATAATTCAAAAGGTTTAATTTTTAGTCTAAATTATAAATCAGATTAGCTTGAGCTTAACTTTAATATTTTATCTTCAAAAGAAAAATTTAATTAGTTAGGAAAAATGGGTCAGTGAAAGAGTGACGAGAATTAGGGTACTGATAGGATAAAGTACCGAAGGATGATCGACCGAGGATGAAAATGTATCGAGTATTCAAATAGTCGAGCATGAATAAGGGTCGAGCAGGACTATGTATAGAGTATTGAAAAATAATCGAGTGCAATTTCTATATACCTTTAAGGTCATATTAAGGTCCCATATGGGCCAATTTAACCTCAGTCGAATTTTAAAATGCTACAATTTTTTATTCTGCGTATAATAGAGCTACTCACGACAG
>JAQFYM010005865.1:0-12552 GCA_034694785.1 Agrenia bidenticulata
AAATGTTGCCATATGCGCAAAAAAAAAACAAGAAAAGCAAAATATTTTATTCTTTTAGTAGCATAATGTTGCATGTATGCATTTTAAAAAACTCCTTCTGCTTCGACTCCAAAAATAAGGGGCTCCTCTTCTTCCGCCTGATTGTGTCCCCTGATAAAAGGGACCTTGCTGCCAACCAACAAAAAGATTATATTTTAAAAAAGTGCCCCCGGCCCTCTAAAATTTATTAACGCCCCCTGATCTACAGGTTTAATTATGATTTAAAGAATAAAGGCGTTTTCAGAAAATTTTCTATTAGAGATTTTCAGTCACACTTGGGTGTAAAAAATTTCATTGGAAAAGATATAACCTTTTAAATTTTTTTATTATTAAATACTTTTTTTGCTTTGATAGGATTTTTTTCTATTGGAAATTTTTATGGCCAAGGAAAGCACCACTAAGCATTTTTTCTTTATGGGAAAAGTTTATATAAATTTGTTACACGCCCGTAGTGTGTATCAAATCAAGTAACAAAACAAAAAGTTTGAGTTTAAAAAAATCTAAAAAAAAGTAAAATTAGAAAAGGCGTAAATAAAAACTATAAAGAAAATCTTTTACTACATACGATCGAACAAATGCTCTCTGCATTTTATAACGAATTGTTTTTAGAAAGAAAACGAAAAGTATTTTTTAAAATTGTAAGCAAATAAGACTGTGTGTTTGTATAAAAAAAAGATTTAATGTATTTTAATATATTTTTATTTTTGATTTTTTTTTTATGTTTTACTTTTATAGTTGAAGAAAATCACTCCCATTTATTGTTTTTCGAATGCCAGTGTTCTTTTTTGCGTTATCTTTTGTAGGTAAAAATATATATATTCCCCGAGACACTGCTTTTTAGTTATAGCAATTCATAACACTGGCAACTAAAGGCAAAAATCCTTTGCATCCATTATAGTTTATACCACTGTGTTCGCTTTATTATTCAGTAATCAAATATTGATATTGCGATTATACGGTGTTTTGATTAATCCACTACTTTAATGCATTTTTCAGATTTGTCTTAGAATATCAAACAGAAGGCTTATATATATAAATCAAAACTAAAACATAATATAATCATATCATGAAATATATTTAAAACTAAACCTTTTTATATATTTTCTTACGTAGGTTTAAGTGTCACGTTTTTCGCAAAAAATAAATACAGGGACTTACGAATATTCAGTTATTAACTAAGCAATGGCAAGAGATACAATTTAAAACCTTTTATCCTAAACAAAAATCCGCGCTGTAGATCATCATAATGAAGAAATGCGCGTTAAATTATACAAGAGAAGAAACAAAAATGTTTTTTTTTTTGTATTTTAAAAAGCGATAAATAAAAGTGTCTTCAACTTTTTTGCTAAAAATCTGTACAAAATAGTTTTTACAACTCTTAAATAAAGCCTTTTTGTCGAGAAAAAAGCCAAGAATCTTTCTAAAGTTTTACCATTGCTGTATGCAGGTTGTCATTATAAACAGGACTTTATAAATTGGTATGGCAATATTAAAGGTATTTTATATCTTTTTTCTTACCATTATTGCAATAATTGCAATAGCGGGTGCACATTATTTTTTTTTCTCAAGTACATTTTTGTCTTTCTTTAGGGCAAATTTTTTTTAAAAAAAATAAACTATTGTATACATATCCAAAAAAATAAAATTACTTTTTTTCTATTTTATATCAAATGTTTCATGCGTTGTATAAAAATTATACATAGCTTTTGTTGTATTTATACAAAGAATGTATTACCGCTGATAACTGTATAAAATATAAAATGATTTTATTTAATGTTTTTATAATAACTGTTACATTTCGAAATTTGTAAGCAAGCATAAAAATATAAAAAAGTTTAAGTCTTGTTTTTGGATGCTTGAGCCAATAAAATAAAATTCTTGAAACACATCCTTTGTTATAATTTTAGCGTAGTACCAAGTATTTTGTAATGTCTATCTATAATATAGTTTGTATTTTATTTTTTATTTTATTTTTTTTTTACTATCATGTGTATCTTAGTATCTCAGTACTTGACATTCTCATCTGATCTTTGTAAATTTTTGTTGATTACAAAATACATAAGCATACCAAAGTTATATAGAGTCAAACTCGTCTGTGATAACCCAATATTATTTTACTTTGCACATTTTTTTGCAGACTTTTTAATTCCCGGAATATATGTTAGATTCTTATCTTTTTATTGTGTTTTTCTGCTTGTTAGATTGTCATATTGATTGCACAATTTTCTACTATTATCAGAAAGTTATTTTTGCATTATCTGTGTTTCGTTTTTATAAATCTTATATAACTTTTTTTTATCAAAAATAAGTGTATTCACATCCTCGCCGACTGCTTTTGCAATGTTTCACTAATAATTTTACGCAAAAATCATGTCAGCATTATCGGATAAATATCTTTACAAGTCAGGATACTTTTTAAACTTTATAATTGTAGTTTATGTCATGTTAAATACATGTTTTCTGGCAGTTTCTACTTGTAGATTTCCGTTTTATATATTAATTGTTGACATAGTAAATTCGCGGATTTTCAATAGATTGTGTAGGTGTGAAGCTAATTCAAAATCTTCGTTTCGACAATAACATTTATGTTGTCATATATTCTTATCATTTTTTATATGCTATTCTATCTCGTTTCAGTGTAATAAAGGGAGTTAACGCAGTTTTGGAGCAGAGATTTGCTCATTGTTTAATTGTATTTAAACTATCATGCGAGCAAAAACTACGGATTGTGGCTGTTTTATACTTTGTCTCATTAAATATTGCATATGCGTAGCTAACGCAACTTATACGCACTCTTTTAACGGAACATCCAAAATACTTGCATTACATAAAACTGCGTTACAGATGTCACTTACAGATACTGTAAATTTCCTAGTTTCTTTTTAAAATATATATTGTAGAATTTTTTAAAATAATTCTTTTTTGTCTGCAGGACTTGTTTCATTTTTCACCACCAAAGGTAACAATGGTAACAAAATTCGCGTCTGATTTCTAATAATTGTAAATAAGCAAATAATATGCATTTCATTTTATGTTTAAGCAGTAAAAATGAGCCCTGCATAACTTAGCAATAAAAGGGAAATATTATTTGTAATATGTGTCGATAATCTATGTTCGTAGGGCTGCAATTTATAGGATCTTTTTTATGCAACTTACAATAATTTTAGATATGATTTATCTGTACAATTAAAAAACGATTAAACAGATTTTAAAGTTAGTTAATCTAGTCAACCAAAGCAATAGGATTCTTCGCCGTCATTTTTTGCACAATGGAGAACTTTAACTTAGATTAGATAGCGTTATTTATTAGATCAGGTAAATTTGTGTGTGTACGCGTTGTATGAGATACAGGATTTATACCAACTTTCATATATCTTGTTTTCGTATAGTTTTACAGACCTTTTATTCATTCTATTTCAAATCAATGTTTTTAAAGATAAACGTTACTCCACGTTTTTTAAAAATGTCATTTAGGTGTATGAATATATAAAAAAACTGCCAGTTGACCTCATATAAAAATTAATTTATAAAATCAAATTTTTGCGGTTTTAGTATTTATAAAAAACTGAAAATGTGTTAAGTATACAAGAGGATCTTTGACCATAAATACCGTTCTAAATTCTAATGATCTGTTGCAAGATTTTTTTTCTTTTTACCAAAATCCTTTTATATTAAAACTTGACATAAATTATTGTTAGGTTTGTCTTTAAAACCAAAAAAAAATTGCTTAAAACTATATAAGTAGTAAAATAAATACATACTACAGAAAAACAATAAAAATAGAGTCAAAAACGGTAAAAAATGTTTACCGCATCGTATCCATTTAAAGAATGCGCATATATGGTATGCCCATTTATTGTATATGTATGGCATTTTCACAGAGCCTTAATTGCTTGGCTAGAATGCACGTTTTAACTGTTAGGGGTTAGAATTGTATTTTATTTCATTACTTTTCTTTTGCTTTCTTGATTATAATTTACTATAATTTATATTGTACATAAAATTTTGAAATGACTAGGTTTTACAGCTAATTTTCATAAGGTCAATAACAACTATTAAAATAGTTTATTGGAGTGTTTTTTAATAATTTTACTTTTTGTTTATGGTTATGGTTATAGAAATTTCTATAATAAGGAACGATAAATTTATATTACTTTTATTGTTTGTGTATTTTAAATTTTTACAATATAAAAACGCACTCCGCAATACTCTGCAAAAAAGATAATTTACAGTATATTTACTTAATTGCTTGTTTTATAACCAGTTTGTGCGTCATGCTTACATGTTAATCAAAAAAAAAAAAAAAAAACTTTTTAAGATAAAACCATATTATATGGGGGTATAAGTCTACATGTCTCATATCAATTGTATAATAATATAACTTGACTACGTTATATACATTTTAAAATGTTTTTAGCGTGGATGCAAAGCGTCTATGCCATCAACATTACCTTTTCTAACTTGTTAAATCTATCGTATAATTTTATTTTTTTGAATACTCATTTTCTTACAACATTAGGGGCGTGATTTTTGGCGTTTGTAAATAACGTTGTAGTCAAAAACGTTTTGCATCTTAAAACACTTGTTTATTTTTTGAAATACGTTTTTTTAAAAAAACGTTCTTATGATAACGTGTATTTATACAAAAATGTTTTCTATAACAACGTTTTAAAAAAATTTTCGTGTATTTTACAATGTGTTCTTTTATAAAACCGAATTTGCAATTACATTTTCTAAAACGTGCATTTAAAAAAATGATAAACAGTTTTTTGCAAACGTGGAACAAAACCGTTTTATGTTTGTTTATTTCTCAACAACCATTTAAGTTTTTCACCAAAAGCAGAACGTGTATTTTTGAACGGAAATTTAGTGAATATTTTAGATGAATTAACCTTTTTTGGATATTAAACTTATAATTTTTTTATTGTTTTATGCCGAAAAAATAAGACATATATATAACGTTTTTGGTTTTAACACAAACGATTAGCAAAATAGTTTAAGTATATGTGGTTATGTATTATATAAGAAAGTTTTAGCAACGCATGGTAACATGAAGATAACAACGTGATGCTGATCTAATATTACTATAGAAACATAACAAATAAATGTTCAACGTCAAAGATTATCTATGGATGACTTCTGCAACTTGTACGATATTATTAGATAAAATTCATCCCAAAGCTTTGGATTTATTGTAAACAAGAAATTGTTTGCATTGGGCTACATTTTTTGGCACCAAATACTGCGATTAGCGAACAGTGTAATACTATCGGGGTAAGTAATTTAGTTATAAGAAAATTTAGAAGGGTTTTTTGGCTGCACTTGTAAATTGATTTAATTATTGTTCTAGTGTAAGGTTTTTGGAGGCAGTAGGGTCGTTTTATAAGAAACTCCCAAATGTAAAATCTTCTGGTTGTATTGAGCCAATCGAGAGAACGCATGTCCCAAATAAGGAGTACGAATATGAATAAGAGGCATATCGTAATCGGACAGAATTCATATCAGCATACCTATTAAACGCCTGTGATTTATAGAATTTTTTTTTTGTTACTTTTGAAATAGAAGGCTGTTTTTACGATGGTGGCGTACTCGGATGTCTAACTTTATAAATTTTTATTCTATAATTCCCGAAAATATTTTTTTTTTTGGTGAAAAGGTATATCCGTTTTGTAAACGAATTCTGACGCCTTACAGAAGTGTAAGATTTCATCTGAAGAAATATTATTGGCAGTTGAGACCCTTATACGAATAGGAATATTATAATAAATCATTCTAGACTACGTGTAGTAGTTGAGCGTACTATTGGAGTACTTAAAATAGGATGGAAAATTTTGAGAGAAACAAATGAGGAGTTTGACAGAAGTACAAATAAAAATTAACATTTTCATCCGCTAATTACATAATTTTTTGTTAGATAACAATGAATTTAGGGATAAGTGCCTATATGCCCATTCTTTTGCCACAAGTGGAATAAAAACCCATTTTTTTCAGTAAAAAGGAAAAATATACCCATTTCTAAAAAAAAACAGTCAGAAATTAGAAATAAAATAACAACTCGTAGCATCCAATAATAATTATGCAAATACACAAAGGTTCCTTTAAATACAAAAATAACAAAAAATCATTACTACCTAGAATGCCAAAAATAGATAAAAGACACATACAAAAATACTTAAATAAAAACAAGTTTGATGCATATATCCGATACGGTTTTTGGTTGTTTTTTTTGTAAATAAGTGTTTTAATCATATGGTATTCTGTAAAAAATTATCTTCATAAAGTTCTTCATCTTAAAATTACGGTAAAAACAGGTACTTATATTTAACATGTAACGAACCGTTTAAAACTAAACATTTTTTGCAAATAAATAGTAATAAATATAAAATTGTATTTAAATTAGCAAAAAAAAAATCTATTGAAACAACCGTAAACCTTCGAAATTTTTAGACACAAAAAGATAAATGCGGTAATAATTAAGGTTGAGTTTTTGCGATTTAACCACATTTTCATATGTTTTAAACCTTTAAGGTTCTAATTAAAAGTAAGACGCGTCCTTTAATGAACGCCGACTATTAAATACTTTTTGCAAATAGTGAATGACGAATATATAGTGATATATCTTGTTACCATCGTTCAATAAGTGTGTGACTATATAAACGTACATATATTATTACATAAAAAATTAAACAATCGAACAAAATGTTAGATAGATATATCTTAGCAGAAATAATGTTTGTTATAACTTTGAAGACCTGTTGCTAATATATGTTTACTAGAAGGTTTCCTTTGTCTTAATAAAATATATTATTATTTTTTTAGCATTAAACTAGTAATGTTTTGTATTTTCGTATTATTACGAAACATTTGTTTCCTTGTATAATTATCATTGATTGCTAAGAATTGCATTTTTATTTTTGTTTTCCGTATGTGTTTTTAGAAATAGGTATTTTTCCCTTTCTATTTTTAAAAATGGGTATTTTTGTCTTTTATACTAAAAAAAGGACTTTTTATATACTTTTGGCAAAAAAATGGGTATTATGGCACTTATCCGAAAATTTTTTATTAAATCTGGATGTCCAGAAACTTTGAGAAAAACCGAAGAATAAATATACAAGCTAAAAATATCGATACGGATAGTTCAAATGCAGAAAAGACAAAAAAAGATGGAATCCCAAGAGATATGTAGGCAGAATATAGTAGAACGATAAACCTTATTTAATTAAATAGAAATGATAAAAAGTAAATAAAAACACCAAAAAGATCATATATTAATATAAATACAATGCAAGTAAATGCAAGATACTAAATCTATTACAAAATCCAAAAACTTTATACAAAAAAATTTTTTAACTAAATAAATACAGTATGAATATTGTTTTCTAACTATGGTATATATATTTAAAATACTAGTATATAAATAGAGTAAGCATTTATAAACAAATTTTGCATAAAATTTCTGTAGTTATCCAGGATAATTTTAGTAAATTGAAAATTTATAGTTTACATTATAACGAAAAAAATAAGTCAAAAGCTTAAAATATTTATGTCTTATTTCAATACAATTCTTGACTAAAAGAATCATCTTGCCATAGAAAACTTGCTTATCGATACCTTTATTACTGAAAGTGACGGTTCGCGCCGTCGGCGCTCTCCAAGTTTGCACCTTCAGCGAAAATTGTAATAGTGGCTTCGCACACCGCAGAATCATTTTAGTAAGTAATAAAAAGTTGGTAAATAAAAGTAAATTGCATATTAAAAAACTTTGTAGTACATCTTAACATATTCTTCTTATCGCTGACTTAAAATATAAAAAGTTTAATTTTGATGTCTTTGTTTATTTAAAAATATTTCGTTGTAAAAAAATTACCCGGAAACTTTCAGACATAGCCATAAGCTGCTTACATTATTATTCTATAATAGAAAGCAAATTAACTGCAAATAAAAAGAAGTCGGGTTCGTCATCTAGTGATTCGCACCATGCCACAGCTCCTCTCTAAGTTGTGTTTATAAGCATTTGGTGCTCATAAATATTTTTTAAAGATAAATTTCTATCTGAATAGGCTTGACATATTCTGTTTGAACTCGCTGCCTTACTTGTCATTGTTTGTTTTCTTTTGCCTTTTATTAATTTTATTTGGGTTGTGTTTCTTTGCCCGGAAATCTTCTAAAAGTTGGCCATGCTATGTATGCACATGTTGCACCTGTATTAGCAGCCATATCTGCAAGTATATCTTGGCGGAAAATAGAAAGCCCACTAATATTTGCCGCGGGAATGGCTTCCTGTATATCAGTGGGTACGTCACTACAATGCACATCCATGATTGCACCGGCTCTAAAACAATTAATTACGCTGCGAGTATTATCAAATCTCAGCCTTAAGCTGTTACGTTTACCTCTGATTGCATCTTTTGACTGATTATCGCCGAATCTATCATTATAATCTCATGTATTTAAGTCCCATTTTTTAGTTTTCTTTATTGTTTGCTCTATATTTTTACTAGTAAAGTCTCTTTTGGTTTAGTCCTTACATTTTTTTAACCATTTGTGGATATAAAAAGCAAAACGAAAAACACTTTCTACAACACCTATAAAAATGTTTTTACGGCTTGACCTACAAAGAGGGTATCCATAAAAACGGTTTTGAAATTTTGAGAAAGTGTACTAAAAAACGTTTTTATAGTATGAAAAAGTTATATCCGATCTTCAAAAACGTTTTTGTAGTAATTCTTTCAGAAAAAACGTTTTTAAATTTTTGAAAAAATTACAGGTAGTCAAAAACAACTTTTTTGGTAAAAAACGTTTTTCAAAAAACTTTTTTTAATTTTAAAAAATACACGAGAGTCCAAAACAACTTTTTATGAACAAACATTATGAAAACAATTTTTGCCGACGAAAAAGGTTCGTGCGTTTTTCAAAAACATTTTCCCCCCAAACGCTTTTCAAATACAACTATTTTTGGCGCAAAAAATCACGCTCTAAATTTTTGACAATGTAACGCCGAACAAAGACACGGCAATAACGTCTTTTTCACGCCGAATGAAATATATCTATAGCCATTACTTTTTTTGATAGCGTATGGATTTGGCCTTTAAAAAGGCTTTATAAAATATTTCGGTTGAAAAACGTTTTTTCCATAAACTTTGGTCTAACTATATGCCATTTTTGGCCTTTGTAGAAGTTAAATACTTTAAAAAAATCGTAACAATATTTATAGTACTTTAAAAGATAAAAAAAAGCACAAATGAAAAAAAAATGAACCCCCTTTTTTCATGATGATTTTACGTAAGAAAATAACAGGGCCTTGTATGTTTAAAGGGTAAAATGCGTGCAAAACTTCCAAAAAGGAACAATATGTATACGTTTGCATTTAAAGCATAAAAAAATCTGTTGATTGTGTTTTTTTGTGTTTTAAGGTTTTTATTATGTTCACAAATCTTTTAAAATACAAAATAATAGGTTTAATATTAGTTTTTTGTTTGCTGCATAGAAGCAGTGAAATTTTCTCTAGTTGAATTTATTTATGGATTGTTCCTTTGTAATTTATTTAGCTTTAAAATACTGCTTTTCGCATTTTTTCTGTTGATACCATACAATTTTTGCATTTTTAATGTGTACAAAAAAATACGTGCTATACGCTGGGGTGACTCGGTCATGACCCGACTCGGTTTATTTGGGTAAACTGTATCATTTTTTTAACCGAATCCCTGAGTTTTCTCTTTCTGACCCGACTGGCAGGGGTGTAGCTAAGAGCTCAGACGCACTGTTGTCTCATATATCTGCTACAAAAATCGCTTAAAACTATAAAACAATCAGAAGCGGACTTACGCGGGGGGGGGGCATGTAAATCGGGACCCTCGGCATAGAGGGTCTAAAATATAAATGTTGATATTTGTAAAATCGTATATAAAAAAAATGTTTTTGTTCCAATATGTGCATAAAAAAAGCAGCTTCTGCATATTACTTTTTAAGATAGTCAGAAATATTTTAATTTTCTTGGATTTGATTTTGCACTATGTGTAACTAAAATGATTTTATGCCACAACAATAGTGATGATCGTTTCATAAAACTGTACTAGTGTGCACTTTACTCTGGTTATCAAGAATATAGCTGTAATTTTTTCCCCGTAAAAATATAATAAAGCTTTAACAACACAAAAGAGACAAGTAGGTTTATACAAACAATAAAACTAAGCAACAGTATATGTATGCACTATATCTAAAATTAAAAACTTAATTTGGCATAAAACACCTATAACTACGAAGTTAATCTTATGCCTTTTGCATTAGTGAGATTTGCATTAAAATCATCACTGTTAGAAAGCATTTTTGTGTTAACGAACATGTCGAACATCAGTTTAAGCGTAAAATATAAAGCATTTACTTATCTATTTCTGAATGAAATAAAAAACAAAAAATACATTGGCTTATGTTTTTTTAATAGAAAAACTTAGTTTTAAAATTTTCAGCTTAAAACGCTAATATAATTTTAAATATATTTTGCTATTTTACACGACTTAACCAATATATAATAATAATAATTAGTTGTAGACAATCAACAACAATATATATGTTTATAACAATATCGAAAACAAAGAACAAACTGATTTCTGGTTGCCCTGTATTATACGACTGTCACAAATCAAAAATGAAGAAATTGGTTACTATTTCTGGTTAAAAATTCATTGTGTAATAAAACTATGTACAAAATACGTGCGTGTGCATTGAGCGTATTCTGTGAAAAGCTGCTAAAAAAACTATAATATAGTTTTTCTGCAGAGCCAACTCAAGATTACGCAGCTGTTATGTACAATTCATGTTTGGGATGTTTTTTTTTTCAAAGAATATAATAAAAATAAACTAGTATATTTTTAGAGTTTTGCACGCAATGCCCACATGCCCTACATACCCACCCACATACCCCGGTAAAAAATGTTAAAGAAAAATTGGAACTGGTCGTTTCTTGCGTAAAAAAAAACAGAAAAAAAATTTTGTATTTGTAATGGCAATCGTAGTTAATATATTGTTACAAATTGTATCAGCATACTTTAATTTATATATTTTTTCATTAGATTTGATACATTTTTTTCAATTACAATAAGCAAATAAGCATTAAAAGTGTTAAACAAAAAAGTTAACAACCTAGCAAAAAAACTTAAATGAACAAAGTCTTTGTTTAAATAACAAAAAAAACAAAACAAAAATAATGTAAAAAATTAGCAACGTTTTTAAAGTATTTTTTTGCTAGAAACAAATTTGCATAGTCCATCGCAAAACAAAACCCGATAAACAATGAAGTTATTATGGTTTGTGTACTTTTTACAATATGTCTGATATTTGATAAATAGTAAACATATGATCTGTATTAAACATAAAAACATTCAAAAAAAAGTCTTTGGCAAAGCACATTTTTTTTAATAAAAATTATTTAAAAATAAGGGGCCTCCCTCAGAAAAAAAGTGCTATTGGGCCCCTAAATTTGTTAATCCGCCGCTGCATTTGATTTGCCATATTTTTTTTGTAATTTTTGGTTTAATTGCATTTATAATTTTTAATATAACTTTTATTTGTAAAAAAATCTCAGCCCCGACAAAAACCTCCTATTAAATTTACTCGAAAAAATATTTTTGGAAAAGGGTTTTTGTCTTTCTGCCCCCCCCCTTCTCTGGCTACGCCGCTCCTAAACGGGTCTATATATATAGAAAAACGACATATGAATTATATCATGACAATATTTTTACTATAAAAACAATAACAACTATTTTATACTACATCGGGATTTTGTAAAGTTTTATATACATTTAAAAACTTGGTTCATTGATTTTTAAAGATCGGAAACAAAAATACTAGCTTATCCACATTTTTAAAGGACCATTATCATCCAAATTTTTTTTTGAGTAGTTTATATATGCATTTATGTTCATAGCCATCAAAACCTAAATATGATAGCAATAATAATGGTGGAAATAACGAGTGAATTCGTAAAAAATAGAAAAAAAATGTATACGATACTTGGTTTATGGGCTAGATTAGGCTTTTTATTAACTGTGTGTTAAATATATAAATTTACGCTTTTTGAATTTTTTGATTTTAATATACTATTAAGCGGTAAATAATTTACCGACGTTTTGCTATTTTATTATGCTTTTTAAACTGATGTGTTGTATTCGAACACTTTAATCGCAACAAAAACTGTAAATACATCTTTAGAATGCCTTTTAACAAAAAGCAGCTTGTGCCAGTATGAATTTATATCGGCATTAGTGTATAAATAAAGATTTAAAATAATCCACAGTACAGTGCAAGGATTTTTTAGGTTTTTCTATACGTTTTTATTTTTAATCGGCCTTTCAAAAGCAAACAGTATGTTTTTATATTATATTTTAGATATTCCATCACAAAAAAAATTAATTTAGTTTTTATTTAATAAGTGAAAATACAATATTTCCTACTACTACAAATATATAAAACTAAGCTTAAACGTCTGTTTTGTATTTATTTAGATTTTTAAATTTT
>JAQFYM010005866.1:0-12552 GCA_034694785.1 Agrenia bidenticulata
CACAATTTTTGCGTTTTTCAGTCCGGGTCCGGGTTAGCGAAGCACTTTTATGGGACAAAAAATTATGCAAAAAACGTATATAACCTATTGTAAAAGATTTTCCTGGAAGTGGTGTATTATATTAGCATCAATACAATGATTATATATATATATACGTTTGTAAAACACTTTTTAATATTTTTTGGCTAAAATTTTGTAGCCTGAGTCCTACCGAGCACGATTTCCGGGCTAAAATACGGAAAAAAGTCCAGGTCCGGGCCCAGCCTTACTTTGTGGTTGATATTTCTGATTTTTTGTTTTGACTAATTAAAAATAATCCTTGAGTTATATAGTCTATTGGATTTATCACAGCGTTTTTTTCTTTATTATGTTGATATTCTGTATCTTTATTTTAGTATGAGTTGCGGGGTAGTTTTTAGTAAAAACAGTCGTTTAGGAGATCCAAAAAGCTATATAGAATTTAAAACACAAAAAGTCAGAAGCACAATGAATGTGTTTTTCATTACATCCAAATTTATCAGACTCTGGTATCAACAGGGTGAACGATTTAACTGGTTAAATATGTTTTAAATTATATTATTTTTTTGTTTCTTGTAAGAAAAAAGCTTTCATTTCACTCTTTGTTTTGGTAATTAATATATAAAAAATATTCTGTTTACTATATACTATAATATTTTTATTTACCATCTTGTATATTATAGCATTTTGCATCTATACATGCATGTATATCAACAGTCACTTGTGTGAATAAAAAAAACGTTGTCTTTATATACCGTAAACATACATCTTACAATCAGTTTTATCATTGAAAAGTCTTATTTCTTATTCGTTTTAAACATAAAGAGTAATATATTCGAAAATTCTTTAAATCAAGTCTTTGCTATATTTCTTGTTTTTTATAGCATTTTAATCAAAGATATAATCATGCTTCTCACTAATGCACTTTAGATGCCTCTTTTCGGAGCGTCAAAATTATCACTAAAATAACGGGTAAAATAATTTTTTTTATTTCAAATGTCAAGGAGACAAACAGGCTAACGAATTAGTAACAAATAAATAACTTGTTATTCTCTTTTTTATTTTTATATATCGACTTAGTTGTTTATTTTCTTTCTTATTTTTATATTAATCAAATCTAGCTATTTGGCTTATTCCAATCATCCGGCTACAAAAAGACCATGATTATAACAAACAATTGTAATTAAATAGAAAAAAATAAGTACACAAAGTTTTGTAATTACATGTCTTTTTTTAATAAGTGTAATACTCCTTCTTCCGAGTCAAAGAGATGAACAGTTTATATTTTCTACTTTTTTTTATTGCATGCAAAAAAAATAACCCATTTTCATTTGAAATTTTGTTTTCTTATATTTTTACCCCTTTACATCACCTTTACTTCCAGTCCCATATAACGGACATCTAAAGTACACTAGGGCAGGGGTCTAAATTTTTGTTCAATTAAACAATTTAATTAAAATCGCCCTTATATTGAACAAAAACAAGAAATGTCAAATGCACGAAATAATTGAAATTCTTCTGAAAAGACTTAATGTAAAAGAGTCTACAAGATGGCTTATTTATTGCACGGATTCTGTTATAAACTAATAAACGATAAACATGTGGTATTTTGTATATTTTGTGCAGAACTGAAATCACCATCATCAATGAGTAACAACATTTAGTAAGCGCATTGTTCAAGTTGTACTCTAATAGCCTTTGTTAAGATATCTTGTACGGTTTTTTGGCAATGAATTATAGAAATATATAGCTCGAAATATAACACAGATAAAGTGAATTTATTAGATGGACCAGAAAATCTAATAGATAGTGTGAATGATTATATAATAAAGAAACTAGAAAACGTATATTTGGAGTATAAAATCTCACATAACATTATTAAATCTGATATCCATATAATATTGGAAAAAAACTACTAGCACCTTCATTGAAAATTGCTTTTAAAACTTAATTGGACCTGAAGCAGCATAAAAACACTTAAAAGATATTTCTTTATCAAACTATAATGTCAAAAATTCTCCTACAACAATATGTAAATTTATTCAAAATAAATTGATAAACAAAATAAAGAGGTCGAAATACTATTCTATTCAAAAGGATGCATCCACAGATAAAGGAAATAAATCGCAATTAATATGTTTTGCCCGGTACTTTGATAATGATGATATTTAAGAAAGTCTATTATTTTGTAAAGAATTTAAATAAACTGTTTCAATCAATTGATATTTTTACAATTTTAACGTATATTTTATTTTAAATGACTTGAATTTCTCCAATTTAGTATTATTTTGTTCGGATGGGGCAGCAGCGATGCAGGGTAAGCATAATGTTGTAGGGAAGTAAATGCAAGAAAGAAATTTTAGTTGTCAGATAACTCATTGTGAATCCATAGGCGCGTGTTGGCCGCAAAGTGTTGTTGGGGTTGTTTGCAGATGAATTTAGCGTTTTTATAGTATGATTATATACTTTAATAAAAGTCTATTGCAAACATGCCTATTTACTGATATTAACTTGTTTAAAAATGAATCCCCAATTCAAAATTTGTCCTGTTATAATTCTGTACGATGGTTGTCGAAAGGAGTATTTCTAAACAGAGGATTATGTTAATGGGATTCTTTGCGCATTTTTTTCGCATAAATTGATAGGCAAAATTTTATTGAACATCTTCGAAACTAGGAATTTAAAATGAAAATAGCAATTATTTGTGTTATTTTTTAATTTAAAAATGAAATTAATTTACAATTGCAACGACCTTGTAAAAATTTTATTGATGTCAAAACAACGGTTTCATATTTTAAAGATGAACTTGAACTGATCATAAATAAATTGAAATCTAAGAATTTAGATTTATTTTCAAAATATAATCAAACAGAAAAATGTGAAGCTCTTAATGTAGACATAAATAATTTTCTTTGTAAATTTTATCACAGAATTCAGACGAGATTTATAGAATTTGTATAGGAATATGGTAATGATTAGATAGAAATCCCCTTTTTACGACTTTCAGATAATAAATCTTTCTTTTCAGGAGCAGAACAAGAAGAATTGATTACTTTAGAGGCAATATATTCATGAAAAAGAAGGGTGCCTCTTGCACAATCACGGGATTCTGGGGTGCATGTGTGAATGATCATTCTCTTCTAAGTGCAAAAGCCCAACAGATTTTAGTAAAGTTTGCGACTACATATTCAAGTGAGTCCGTATTTGTAATAATGAATAATTCAAAATCTAAAACTAGAACAGTTTTACACGGGGTAGAAAATGAACTTCGAGTAAGTCTAAATAATGGTAAAATTGGCTTTTATAGTATTACTAAATCTATAAAAATATGTTTTTTAAGTTTGAAAGGATTTTTGTTCATTTTAAATTTCTTGTTGAAAAAGTGGGTATCAACATTGAAGAAAAAATTAGAATTCTGCCCTAGGGCCCATCTTTCTTATGGACCCTCGTGTTATCTATCACAATCAAATCACAAAAAGTAAAAATACTAGTAAATTCCATCCATATCACATTTTATTTGCGTAACATTAAGTTTTGATAGATTACTTACCAAGTTGGCACGGAATTTGAAAAGAATCCAGATTTTCGGAATACAATTGGGGAAAGATAAATAATGAAGAAAAAAAAGAAAATTAAATTAAAATATTCAAATCAAGAGGTGTAAATATATATAAATGAGTTTCAAATAAAAAAATCACTTATTTAGTTACAATATCTATCGAATTATTGATACTAGTAATTGTGGTTCGGGCAGTGCAGCGCAAGGAACCAAGCGCAGCGCAAGAACCAAGCGCAGCGCTTTTTTGGGGAAAAAAAAGTAAGATTAAAGATGAAAACAGCATCTAAAACAAAAAAAAAATTTCGTCTGTTTATAGTGCAAAAATGACATTACAAAAAAAATAATTAGGTTTTTTTAAATAAATAAGTAATGTTTTCTTTTAAGTCAAAATCTTCGACTTTTTATAGAAAATATTTTTTTAAAACTATACAATTTTTATTACGATAAACGACCACATATTTTTAATTTTCGTTTATAATTTTTTACAAACACAAGTGGCGCGCGCTTAATTTTTACTAATAATTACTAGTTTGAAAAAATTTTATAAACTCCATCAGAGGTCTGCATTGTCCTAAAAATACGTGGCCCGGCCAGGACCGTGGGCGGGTTTGGGCGAATATAAAAAATTTTTATAAACTTTTGGCATTTTTTTTGCTATTTGCCCGTAAATTTTTTTTTCCCAAAAAACAAAAAAATATTTTTTACTTAAAATTTTATATTTAAATTTTTATGTTGTAAAAATAGAAAATACCGTTAAAAATAAAAAGGGCTTTTTGCAAAATAAAGGTTTCAGAATGTAAAATTACACTTAATGCACTGGTAATTATGTTTTCTGCTTTTATAAACACATAACCAAAAAATTAAAGGTAAATTAAAATAACAAGACATCAAATTTTACGTTTTCGCATCTGAAAATGTTTTTTTAAAATTTAAAGAATTCGAAATCTGAGAAGTAAAAATATATTAATACTTTACAATTACACTTCTTTTTTGTTGCAACAAGCATCTTTTGTTATGTGGCGCGAAAGACGAAACCTTATATGTAAATACTACAAGTATGCTAAGTAAATCAAGAGTTACTATTATATTCGCAACTTCATGTCAATATAAAATTTTCAGTTTTTTCTAAATATATATTTTACGATTTAACACATATTTCTTTGTCATATTAACGATTCGTGCCATTTAAGCGCGTGCTCATTTATATTCTTAGTCTCCTTACTGTTATACGAGTCCTGATTTAAAAGTTGCATTTTTTACTCCGGATAGTTTTTACTTATATATAAAAATAAGTTCCGTTTTATTCTATGTTTTGCATAGTTGTTTTTTATAGTTGCAAAAAATCGTTATAAATGCGTCTTTGGTATGGTTGGATGAGCCAGATGGAACTAAAGCTAAACCTTTTTTCCTTGGGTTTGTCATGAATAATACTTATTTATTTTAAACTCATTTTCTATATAAGAAAACTTAAAACATAAGAACCAATAAATTCTTATTATATCAAATACCAATCTACAACATGTTTTACAATCAAATGATAGCCCTCTAGAACTTATGTAATCACAAGCACAAATAGCAAAATAACATGCACTTCGATAGGTGCAAAATGCGAAGAGTTGCTAGGGCTCTGTAATGCGCACCTCGAACGTCATTTTCTAGCATTTTAAGACCCTTTTTCGTATATTCTTATATTTTTTGTGATGAGGTTTTACAAGGTACTACAACTGGTAAAATAAATATTTGCAATTAATATTTTCTTGATAAAGTGTTTTATTATAAAATCAAAATAGGAAAAAAAACTTCTTATATACAATAAAACACATTGTCTTTTCGGTTGCACTATGGTAAATAGTGTTATGTGGTATGCTACTACCAAGCTATATAAAGATGAAAACATATACAACATTCTAGTGCTGGGCATGCCTCAAAAAATATATTTTACTTACACATATTCTATTTAAAAAAAGAATTGATTGATTTTTTTATCTGGAAAAACATATTACATCTGTTGTTGCAAGCTTACGTAATAACATGCCAAATACGCTATAATTTTTTGTGAGATATATAATTTAAACATTGGTAGTACTAAATAAAGGGTTTTACCGTGTATAGGTGTATACTTTTAGGCCCCTTAAAAACATATGTCGTACAAATCTATACAAACTATTTTAATTATTATTAAATGATATAGGCCTGTTACTTAGAGACCAAAAACGTCTTCTGATAAAAAATAAAGTTTTTTTATATATTTTTTTAGGTAAACTAATGTATTTTGTACGAAAAATATAATAAATCGGTATATAACTAACTAGAATCATGTAAATTTGTTTTTTTGTGCGTAAATAAATTTATAATTAAGATTTTGTTGTCTGGTTTGGCTACAAATTGCTTAATGAACATTTTAATTTTCGGTTATCTGCGGGCCAGGCCGGGTACGCGGCTCTTTCTTTCCAGTATTGAATACGGGCTGAGACGGGCCGGGCTAATGCAGACCTCTACTTAGTTGAAAATTTTTTGTTTTCAAAGTGAATATCGTGGTATTGGGAATACGACTTAGTTACATCTGCAGTAAAAACGTACTTTAAAAGGAATATTGGCGGCTTCACGATTCTGTTTACTATCTTGTTGGATTCTCTGTTTTCGTTACTTACGTGGAAAGCTAGATTTTCTATACCTAGGAACGAAGTAGCTGGCAATTGTAATTCCATACATTTTTTCATGTTTTTTAAGTTGTGGTTTATATTAAATCTTGAGAAATGAGAGCAACTAACAGTTTTAATCTGTCATTCAAGCTAGTAAAGTTGTACTGATGACGTGCAAGTTTGCATCAGTTTATATATTGTTGGTGCTATTGATGATAGAGTTGGCTTTTCAATACTACTGACATATATTATTACATCATAAATTGGCTTCAAAATAAAAACAGCAGCATTCAAAACTTTATAAAAACTTTGTTTAAGCATATTGTTTAGTTCCAGTTGATTTTGCACAATGAATACACCTATAATTGCATTTTCTTGGCCCCGAAAATTATTTAATCATTTATAAGTCAGGATTTCAGCTTACAAAGGTCTTGTATTTTTTTTAAGATTGAGATATTATGCATTACTGGTATAACTTAAGGATCACACAAGCGCCAAGCTGATTTTAAAATGCTTTTTTGCGTATGCAAAGTTGTCCAATGTTTTACTATTCTTATTGCACAAGGCTTTTTATACGAATAGCTGAATGAAATTAGCGCGCTAATCAGGTAAAATCAACTATTGTATAGCATAACCTTTGTTTGTTTGCTCAACCATAGTTACCCCAATTTCTTGCGCAAATAACATCTATAATCTTTCTGCCTCATTTATACGTTTTCTAAAATGCTGGCAGTATGCGACGCTGAAATACTTAAATACAATTAAAAAGGATTTTGCAATGCTTTTTGAACTAGAAAAGGATCTTACACCCCTACTGTATGACTTTTCCGGCATGCATGTCCAGGATTGCGTTGTTTAACTGATGTTTTATATTTTGCAAAGTTTGATCGATCTTAGGCTTGCTATGTCATTACATTTACGGCAATTTTTTAAAGGTTATTCTAGTTCTTTCTAGATCTACAAACGCTGGGTAGTGACATTTAAACAACACCCGCAAATGTAAATTATCACAACACGACAAGGGCAATGTATCTGTAACAATAAGACAATTACGTACATCGTTACATTTTTATATTTAGATTTTGCACTAATTTCGTATAAAAGCATCACTGAATGCTTCATCACTATATGGGGCAGCATCGTTTGTGTCAAGCTGATAAATTGGCACAGAAGAGTACACCGGTTACAGTGCAATATATCTTTTTTTTAAAGTATACAAGACTTCTTCGCCCCTCTACGTTTCTGTAGCCTTTTTTTACTGGGTAAATCTTTATGTGGTATGCTCTGTGAATAACCTCTTGGCGTGTAAAATGCACTTATCAATCCTGTAATTATGTATTAGTGTTTTTTCGTGTATAACCAAGTAATCTTGGTCCTCCAGAAAACGTTTATCATATCATAATGCTATTTCTATAAACTCAAATACAATTTTTACGCCAACATCCTGATTTCGTATATTAAGTTGGTCAGATATCGTTTTCTTGTTTTTAAAGCTCGTTTCCGTTACATCAGCTAAGCTGTCTTCCCAAATTACTTGTTCTTCTTTTTGTGTCATTATTAGGGGCAAAAGAGGGTTCGGTAATTAAAAAGATTTTAAAAAGAAATGCCATATCGGTGGACCGATAAGTGGTAATTGTTGCCCAGCCTTACTATATGTACATCATAGAACATTCGATTTTTATTAATATTGTTAAGCGCAAAAAGAAAAACACTGATGTTTTTTAGGAATTTTTTGTATAAAATATTGGATGGGGTGAATGGTTTTTTATATGTTCTTTGTCTTCTTAATTTGTTCTTGATACTCGTGCTTATTTTATTTAAATACAAGATCGTATTTAATAGGTTAAACATATATCTGCACTTTAATGCATTTAATTTACGATGTTATAATACAAGTACTTTTTTTTACATTTAATAAATATAACTCGATGAACATGTATAATGCCAGGGGCGGATTTAAGGGGGGGGGGCACTGGGGGCAGGGGCACCAGGGCCCCCGGCCAGGGGGGCCCCCAAAAATATTGTTTAAGCAATGAAAAAAAAAAAAAAAGTAGAAATTGTATTTTAAAATAAATATAATAGCAAGATTGCAGGGTTATTACAAAACAAGCATCTATAAATGTATCTTGCTGTGTTTTTTGTAGCCATTACCATATAATTCTTGCATCGTACTGTTTGTACATACTTAATGTTTCTATATTTGTATGTGCACTTTAAACCTGGTTAAACAGTAACTATCTTGTATTTTTATAATAAAAAAGCGTTTACTGTAACTTGAAACGAAAAAAAAACCGGAAAAACGAACAATTAATAATGTAAAGCATAACCGTATATATAAGTGGGTTTTCAGTACAATATTGTCAACACAAAAACGCAAATATTTATAAGAACAAGCAAATGGAGTCACGTATTTTTTCTATACAGGTGCAACTGTTAAAATCAAATTTCATTGCTAAAATACAAAGCTTTTTTATTATTTATAAAAATGATTTTTTACTAAAGCAGTTTATATTAAAATAATAAAAAAACCTAAAAATGAATTTTTTATGTTTTTTTACGTTTTACTTTAAATTAAAAAGTCGGGGCTTTTTACGCAATAAAATCGGAAGAGCCTTATTAAGTTTTGTGTTATGTGATCGAAAAACTAAAAGGCGAATTATTTTTGTTTGTAAAAATCTTTTTGCGACAGATTTTGTGTTTATTGCGTTTAATAAAAAGTTTTATTACGATACACAAATCTTTGGCCCAACACTTTGTGCATAACCATATTTTTCGACCAATCAACATATAATATAGACTAAAACGTGATTAGATTGTTGCCATAAAAAATCTTAAGTTATAAATCGTAGAATTAATACTTGAGGTATATCAACTTATAAATTCCTTTGTAAAAACACATTTTTCCTGCTTTAGCATATAACTTTATATTTTTTAAAGGTGTAATCGTCGCGGTACTAGATGCATAAAGTACCTTAATAGGCAATGCATAATAGTGTGTAGTATTCATACATTGCTTAGGAAGGTTTAATGCAGTTTTTTATTTTAATATCCCTTAAAATGCGAAAATATGTAAGTGGCGCTCAAAAAAGAAAAACTCAAAAAGATTCAACCAATGCAGCAAAATTATCAAGCATAATGTTTTCGAAATTTAAAATTGTACCTTTGCAAGCACTTGAAGATCAAAATTTCACAATCCAAACTATAAATCATGAGACAAACATATTAGAAATACCAAGCAACGATTTAGATTCTTGTATAACTAAAAGTGTCAATGTATGCAAAACAGAAAAACACACAGAACATGCTGAGGTCGAAAGCCAATTTTATCATGTGCAAACAATCGACAGTATTAACGCAGTTCACAGTATAGCTGAAGAAGCACTTGAAGTATCTAAAATCGAAATATCAGACGAGCTTAAAGATATAGCACGATGGCCTATAAGCCTGAATAAAGAACAGCATGAGTATGTGTTACTAAATGCGCCATCAAATTATGGTAACATTATCTCAAGTAAAAAGGAATACGTAAGACAAGGGAAAATACTGCATAGATACCTAAAAGAAGAGCATTTTTATAGAAAAGCTGCTAATAACAATCAGATAAAACGAGAATGGATGATTTATTCGCAAACAACTAAGTGTGTGTATTGTTATGCTTGTATATTATATAGTAGTAAAGATTCGGCGTTGAAGAAAGGATATAATGAATGGAAAAAAGTATACCAGAAATTAAAGGAACATGAAGTATCTAAAGAACATATAGGAAGTATGTGTAAGTTATATACTGAAATAGAAGCCAAGTCCCCATTAAATGATATTCTAATAAAAAATGAGACAAAAGAGCGTTGTTATTGGAGAAAGACGTTGCAAAGAGTTGTTTCAACCGTGCGTTTTTTAAGTAAAATGGGGTTGGCTTTTCGAGGCCAAGATGAGAGCAAAAACTCAGCAAGGAAAGGCAACTATGTAAGCTGTTTAGAGTATTTAGGTGAATATGATGAATTTCTTGCTTCACACATTCAAAATCATGCTTACCGCGGATCCGGGAACACAAACTATCTATCGCATCATATTGCAGATGAGTTCATTAATTTACTCGCTAATCAAACTTTGCAAAAAATTATTATGGAAGTAAATGAGGCGACATATTTTGCCTTGATAGTAGATTCAACGCCTGATATATCCCATAATGACCAGCTAAGCATAATAATAAGATATGTGACACAATCTGGAGTCATACAAGAGAGATTTTTAGGCTTTTTAACAATATACATGCATAACGGAGAGTATTTAAAGAATACTGTTTTAGATTATTTGCGCAACTTAAAAATAGATATAACAAAATGCACTGGCCAATCATATGATAATGCGTCAAATATGACAGGAAAATACAAAGGAGTACAAGCTTTGATACGTCAAGAAGCGCCAATGGCTGTATTTGTACCATGTGCGACTCATTCTCTAAATCTTGTATGCAATTATTCAGTCGATAAATGTAAAAAGGCAGTAAAAATGTTTGCATTGTTGCAGAGAATTTTCGTGTTTTTTTCCTCAAGTACTAAGAGATGGCGTATTTTATCAGAATGCTTAGTAAATTCGGAAAAGGGACTAACTGTCAAAAAGCTTTGTGATACTCGATGGTCGGCTCGAATAGATGCAGTAAATGCTCTATACTTTTCATATAAAAATATTTGCGAAGCCTTTTATTTAATTTTAGATTCTAAAGATGAAAACGAAATGACAAAGTCGGATGCTAGGAGTATTTTTACGGAATTAATTACTTTTGAGGTCTTATTTATTATTTTTATTTGGAGAAACATATTACAGAATATCAATATAATATCAAAATCACTGCAATCACGGGATCAAATGCTTAATAATTGTGATAATAGCTATCATACTTTGATCACATACTGTGAGAATTCAGGTACAAGATACGAAGAAATATATTCTGCATGCAAAGAAACTTACTGTAGTAGTACACAATATTTAAAGGCAAAGTTTTCGCGTCTAAATGATAAATCATATGGCAAATCCATGAAAATTCCTACAGTAATAAAAGTTTCATTTAAAATCTAAGTTTATCTTAAGATACATGAACTAATACGAGATGAACTAGAAAGAAGAAGAACGTCATACAATAGTATATTTAAGCCTTTCAAACTTATTTTATATCCGAGTCTATTGCTAGATGAGAAAATTACATATAAAGAGCAACTGCATGTGCTTTATAAAGATGTAATAGATTTCGGAAGTATCGATATTGAATTAGAGCTGTTTCAAAACATTTACGCAGACATTAACAAGCAATGAGAATATAGTGGATAACATGCTAAAAGTTTCTGAAAGCATGAAGGGGACATTTCCAAATATTTATATTCTTTTACAGATTTTTAAAACAATTCCAATATCAAATGCGAGTGCAGAACGATCATTTTCAGTAATGAAAAGAGTTAAAAATTATTTGAGATCTACTATATCTGCTGAAAGATTTAATTTACTTTCGATATTATATATTTAACAAGAAGAGATGAATAAATTATACGTCGAAAAAATAATAGATGAGTTTGGCGAAAAGAAAATACGAAAGAAACTATTAAAATAAAACTAGTTAAGTATAAACTTTTAAATATACTTATTAACACATAACGTCACGCAATGCATTTAAAATATGTTTAGGAATTCATTACCGTAAAATAACAAATTAGCGTATAAATATACATATTAAAGAGGGTTTTTTTTCTTGTAAAAATACTTGCATATTTCACCATATCTTTCCTCGTATAACTGTTAAGTTACACGAGGAAAGATACAGAATCGATACAGTAACTTTTTGAAATTGCAAATATTGCAGACATAAATATAAGAAAACTAGATTTCCTTATTTTGCAGTGCATTTTTGGATTTGAACGTAAGCTAAAAACAAGATTTGTATATTTCTTACTGTTTAATTTTGCAAAAATATTATTTTAAATTTACTTGTTTGTAAAAAAAATATAAAAAAGAGTTTTTAATTAATATACAAAAAAATCAGAAATTTTTTTTCAGTATTATGGAATGTATCAAATAAAAAAATATTTTTTTTTTGTATAAAATCTGGTAACAAATCCTTGGTGTTACAAAAAACAAATAAGCATAAAATACGTTTAAGCAAAGGATAAAATCCATATATAGTCAGAAAAGTTATGTATTTTATATAAGCGGTCTTTTGTGCAGTTGTTTAATTATAAATAACCAGAACTTATTTTGCAACATTTTAAATTGCATTTGTTAAGTTAGACATATCAAACAATAAACGAAAATTTAATGAGTTACTTAAAAAAAAAAAAAAAAAAA
>JAQFYM010005867.1:0-12550 GCA_034694785.1 Agrenia bidenticulata
GCTCTCAGCCAAAAGGGGGCTGGGGGCTTTGGGGGCTTTGGGGGCTCTTAGCCAAAATGGGGCTGGGGGCTTTGGGGGCTCTCAGCCAAAAGGGGGCTGGGGGATGGGGGCTCCCAAAACGCCCGTCTCTGTTATAGATGGCTTGCCCCCAACCCGCTTGGGGGCTCTGGGGGCTTGGGGGGCTTGGGGATGGGGGCTCTGGGGGCTTTTGGGGCTCTTAGCCAAAAGGGGACTGGGGGCTTTGGGGGCTCTCAGCTAAAAGGGGGCTGGGGGCTTTGGGGGCTCTCAGCCAAAAGGGGGCTGGGGGCTTTGGGGGCATTGGGGGCTTTGGTGGCTCTCAGCCAAAAGGGGGCTGGGGGCTTTGGGGGATGGGGGCTCCCAAAACGCCCGTCTATGGTAAGGATCCTTACATTACACAAATTCTCGGACTACATGTGTCATGTATGATAGGATCATAGATCTTGCTCAACGTTCTAGTAGCCGAGGCCAAAATAAGTGATTTGCTTTTTCCTCGCCCATAAACTTCAATTCTGCAAGGCTATTGTGTTAACCTTCAGATATGAAAGCAATCATGCGAAATACCTGATATCCCGAGAAAGTTCACGGCACCCTAGCGTGTGCATAGGAGTAAATATATAAGGAGAAATTTCCAAAGCAGATCGAATGCAATTTATTATAATTTCGTCTACAGCCTTGATTCTGCTTGGTACTCACATTTGGTGGAGAAGGATAGAAAATGGTCGCATGAAATATATGCGACATGATCTAGATAATACACACGTGCACTCAGTACCGTACATGGGGATAAGATTTATGCCAATAATTGCATGTTCCAGTCGTTTCCAAGAATCCGAGGTTAGAAGGTCACTTTGCTGAAGAGATTTCGCTAGGATGAATACGAAGTATGTTTAAACTAATGCCACAACCACAAGCCGCTGGAGCACAAGATCATTTCACAGTTAATTCAACATTGATGCCCTACTAACAGTTCCAGTGAACTTGCTAAGTTGGCAATAAATGCTCATTTGGAGCTAATCAGAAAAGTCACTTTGCCATGTAGTGTCATTTTCACACATTTATTTTAAACAAACTGTCACATTGATGAAGCCTCAGTGTACATGTTTCAGTAGATCGGTGAGAAAGCCTTCACAACTACCAACTAGAAATGGAATGACTTTATTCATTGGGAAGCTTAATAGTTCTAAAGTTTTACTGCTTGCTTTTAAACTCCTTCTGCCCTGGTTTAAATCCCGTCTCTACCTCAAAATTCTCCTTTGAACTGCAAGCATCTTTGATGGAAAACTAAGGAAACTTCTATAACCTTGCCTACTCGGAAATACCACACACCTTACTATAACTCATAACCAAAACCCACCAACCCAATACTACTCATAAGCTCTAGCAAATGTAGTTCAACAATATTTAATTTTCTCGATTATCGTTATTCGTGAGTATTTAGTTAAGATATAGTGAGAAAGAGTCTTTAAATTCTAAACTGTCACATGCAGTTGTTCCAGTTTGTTCACCCAGGAGCTAAATTAATACAACTTTCTTTTAAAAAGAAAGTGTTGGCTATGGTCAAGGGATACACAAGGAGAGGCCTTAGATACGAAACTATAGAACTATAGAATAAGCTATAGCTGACAAGGAGATTACTTCCTTTGATGATGGTGAAATTATTAAAGCAGATTGGAAACTTAGTTCAATAAAAACTTAATTTTGTCTGGAGCTGAACCATGAGAATAATTACATAGTTTAGAAATCAAAGGCCATAATAGGAATTTTGTAGTAACTGCAGACATTCTGCTCTGAGTTACATAGTCGCTGTTTGAAATTAACCTTGAACAAACTAAACTGCTTTGAAAATTGGAATTTCCAATCCCAACTACATAAAGCTTCATGTATCTTCATTGTAATTATTTCATGTTTCAGTGAACGGAGCAACTGTGCTGATCTTCTGGAGACGAAAGAAGCTCCGTCACCTTGTCAACTTCGTGCTTCTACTTGACTGCCTTTCTCATATTGTTTTATGCCTCGTCTGCATTCCCATACACCTTGTCTCTGGTAAGTTATCACTAAAATCAAACTGTCTGGGACATTTTATTTTCCATCGAAAAAAAAATGCTTCTAGGTATCCTTAATTCTAATGTGAAAACTTAGATAAACAATTTCTCGTTACTCTATCATTGTTAGTTCAATAAATTGTTTGTTGAAAATTATATCTACTGCTCCTACTGGTAAAGTTGAAAAGAAAATCAGATAAAGATGTGAATTGGAACTTATTAAATCCATATTCTTGAAATGTTGACATCCGCACACTATCTTTACTTCCCTTGCTATCTACCAAGAAACTCGGAGAACGTTATTAAGCACGAAAAGGATAATCAGCATGTTTTCTGTATAGCAAACAAATTGATATGCTCGATGAGCAGACGATACAACTATCTTCCATAAACCTTAAGATAACACTTAAATTATGTACCAGTAAATCCCTTCTTTCTCAGTTTGTGCATAAGCTAGTGGTTTTGAAAGACCGATCTCGGGGAAATAATTGGATTACGACTCTGCAATCAACTGGAGTGCTTTACGCCATAATATAGTGTATCTGTCCCCTCATATCATCATCATATTTTTTGTGCTTATTCAAATATGAATAATATTCACTCACGCTAGGCAGCTAAACGGTTTCCTAGATTTTACCAAAAGTTCAGCAGGTTCAAACTGCTCTGGATAGGATTCCCTGACAACTTTCTCCCTCTTCCCCTTACTGTCCATCATTGTTTTCTCCACTGGTCTAGCTTTATATTCTTAGTCAGCAAATCCTACATGGCATTTTCATCTCTTTCAAAGGTTGTTCACCTCCTCCATTGTTCTAATGTTTAGAGGTTAGTTTTGAGTTTTGACTAACCCTTTCCTTCACAGTTGGACTCACATGGGTCAAAGTTTCCTCAAAATGTGACTCAGGGGTTATGTTACTGTGGCTTGTCTCGTAAAGCTCCGTCGGGTTGATTTTGTTGGAATACGTCGTTATAATCCTAGATTGTTAGTTTATATCCCTCCAGTTGGAGCCATTAATCAGGCTTTGGAAAGGAAGGAGAGTTTGTACTTATTCTATTATACACACAGTAGTGGATGAATGAGAGAGTCACACTACATTTCACTTTGAACGGGGAATTTATTAGCTGTAAAGATGCTGACGGGTACATAATACTCACATTGAGGGCCTAGAATCAAGTTGGAATTGTTGGAAAGCTTCAAATTTCAAATGAATCGTAAAACAGAGTATTAAAGTAACTTTGAAGTTGGAGATAAATCCGATCTTTTACTTTGGGTTGAAACTAGCCCCTGGTTGAGCGTTTCATTTATACCTAGAGTTTTTGAGATGCAAGCGTTAAAGTTAGAGTAAGATTGACACTTTATAAGAAGAGGTCGTAGACCTTTTATTTGAACGACGCTGCGATGCCATCATCAATCTGAGTATTCCAAGTATAAATTGACTGTGTACTACATGGACACTATAGTTTTTGAAATAGGATTTATTTACTTTAAAGTAATTGAAAACGGTTAGCAACAGATATAAATTAACAAACTAGACTCAAGTGTACACTCCATTTGCTCTGCATGGGTAGTTCTATTGGCTTCAAAAATGTTGAGCACTACTAAATACGTCTTCAATTAGATTCAACTACGACCCTTTGTAGAGTGCCTATTGTTGTGATGAAATTGAAATTACTTTGAACTAATTAATAGGGCCAGATAGTAATTAGATTTTGCTTTAATTGTGTTATTCCAAATGATCAGATTTAACCTCTATTCTACTATGATGCAAGTAGTCCGTTGATTTACTATAAGTTCATTATCCTATTGATTGGAACATTATTCTTCAAACAGGTTGAATCACAACGGAGATGTTTATGAAATGATTTTGGCAGCACAGGTGTTTTGCCATTATAATTACCGGAAGCCCAGCCGAGGTCTTCTTTCCCCAATCAAAGGGAACGATAGCCAGGGATTAGAGATTTAGTAAAACAATACCGTTCTGTGTTTACTATCATAATGCACGCGGATTCATGGCCTTATCCTCGAGGAATAATTTAATATCGTAAAGAGTAACTGGCATTGCCTTGAACATGTCCTATGAGATTTAAGCTCGATCTCCGATATTGATAAGGCATAATTGATCCTTATTGGAATATTAAACAAACTGATCAACTCTCTTTGTCTGATACAATTTCAGTATGGAGTAGCACGACTCTCGTTGCTGCAGGATATTATGGGCTAGCAGCCTTGCAACAGGTCGTTGGAAATTTTTCTAACATATACAGCACTTTCCTCACTGTCTCCATCGCTATTCTACGTTACAGGTAAGACATATGACGCTATTCACTTTTGGCGGATTTTCCTAATTACAATAATAATACAATATTTGCATACAGACGACTTTGCTGGAAAAAGAAGGACAAATTCTCAATCCACAATGCAATTAAGTGGTCCGTCTTGAGTGGGTTTGTTGCTGTGGGGTTAACAATTGCCCAAACGTATGCGTACTTTTTGACGGCTGATCAGAAGACTACCATAACTTTCTACCTTGTCAAAATCTCTCTCATACTGTGCTCGGTAAGTCTGCTTTGAAAAAATGCTTTGTGGGTCAATCTTAATAGATAATGAATCCTTCTCAAGTTTCAAAGAGCAATATCTTTCCTTTCCACAACTAAGAACATTTAGAAGACTAGAGGGGTGCGGTGGTATCTAGTGATACTATAGGCTACCAATCGATTCATGCTTCAAATCGATAGTGTCGATTATCAATGTCAGTAGCATGAAAATAATTATAGCCTAGAGTTTTGATTTTCTCTTACACAATTCATATTAGATGGAAACACGATACATGCTTAATCGGAAGGCTTTACAAGTCAGCCATTCTATTGAATATTTCTAAAAACTTAGTTGTCGATCAATTTTCGAGCTGAAGCTCTAGAAAAAGGAGTTTAATAGCCTTTACAGTTCTTGGAGTTGAATAATACTATGTACACCAAGACTTTACGAAGGGACAGCTTAGGAATAATTAATATTTGACAGTCTTGTAGCTAAAAGTGGGTAAAATCAAATTTATTTGGCTTCAACCTTATATAAGGGAGTGTATGTAAATACAAACTGTCAAAGAAAGTACTTGATTCGAGGTTTATAATTAGAGTTTCTGCAAAACGAAATTCAATTTCTCAGCTCAATGAAACGGTATAGACAACCTGGTAAACAATGAAGGCTAGACACATGACACACTAAAGATGAAGCCTTCCGCTGAATGTTCATTAAAGGCAGGAGCTCCTCGGGTTTCATTTTCTGTCTCATTGGTTCGGAAGTATTTGGCATTAGGAATTAAATTAGAACCATGACACCAAACTAAGCTCAGAAGACATTGCCAGGCCAAAGTATTCATAGAGAGCAATGGACCATATTTTAATCTTGATGACGAAGGCAGCAGTGGCGTAGATTAATATCTTATCATGTCTTAATATTAACAAGTCATTCTTAATGCAAGATGGATTAGAGGTGGAGATAATTTGAAGAAATTGTTGCCTCGGATTTAATTATAGAAAAGCTTCATTAGTTCATTAGCCTGATTACAAAAGGAGCTAACCTCAGTGTCCTTGCGGTGAGGAGGATTGCGTATGGAAGATGGTCTTAAATATGAATAAACGTTTTCATGTTCATCAGCAATTGGAGCTTATTTAGCCCTTCTACTCCAATATTTTATTCATCCACGTAGTCCCTATATCATGTCATTTCTTCTCACCTTAGTGCAAACTTTATGAAATGTAACATGAGTAGGAACCTCAAGACCATGTTCCAGAAATAATTGGCCATTCAAGTATAGAACCCATGGGAACAATTGCTACTGGTTCTAATTCTACCCCAAAGAACTAACCTGTATTTCATATTCAAAGAGAAAGCCCAGCATGCCCTTGGCCATAAGGAAAAGTAGATATATCATTAATAACTTTGTTCTTACTTGTAAACTAACTTTTGATCTAAAAATTTCAGATGGGAATCGTGTTCTTCTGCTACATACGAGTCTCCCAAAGAGTTTGGGCCAATGCGGCCAACCAAGAGAAAGTAATGGATCCAATTAAACTAAAAAAATCTCGAAGTGTCCATCTTCGAGCAACTATTCACAGTTGTGTGCAGATTATCCTAGTAATAGCGACTCTGTCTCCCCATCTATATGAGCAAACACTCCAAGCCCTGTATGCTTCCAATTTCCAATTCGCTCAAGCAAGTTTCATAGCTCCTGATACCAGCAGTGGCAGTAGTAGCAGCAGCAGTAGTAGTACTATACTCACCATGGGGGATGGAAGTGAATCTCACGAGTCTTCTACGCTTGTCGATGCCTTCTATGATTCAGATTTAATGGATGAAACGAGCGGAGATATTACGAAGGGGGGAGTGATCCACGAGGACTCTTCTTCCACTTCTTCGACTTCATTTTCGTCAAGTGACAACCACTTTGCAAGACTTATTGGAATCACTATTAACTACGCTCTTCTCGTCCTCGGGTATGTACACATGTCTTGCTCATTCTGCTTTTGTATTTCTCTTTTACATAACCCAGACATATCATGTAGTTAGAGTGTATAGTAAAGTTAATATGCTGATCCTTACTGGAGGTACTGGTATTTGTTACCCTTTAGTAGAAAGCATAGACTTAAAATTTACACATAAATCGAAGACAATATTCATGACTGTATTCAACAGACCAACGATAAATCTTTAACTTCATCAAGTGCATGCTTTTTGTGTCGTCCTCCATAAAGCTGATAATATTTACTATTTCACAATTTAAATTTGAATATATTGGTCGTTTGATATGAGATTTACATTTACTCACTTCCTAAAGCATCATTATAGTGTTGAAAGTTCCGGCTTCTGTGGTATTAATTTTCAACCGGGTATCGGAAGCCACTCAAATGGAAATCAAGAAGTGCTTAACTCACATATTATCAATTCGAAATTCAATAAAAATCACATTCAGAGTTCATAAAACTGTAGAATAAACTAAAAAGAGAACTTGAACTGAGTTAGTCAGAACTTTCATGCACAGAGTGGGATTCTGAGGTATTTACTAGATTAACTCCATTCTTTAGTTCTTTAGTTTTAGAGTAAAACATTCGAGCGTGTCAGTATTGACACTGAGTTTTACATTTACATTTTTAGCCTAAACAACCGTTGCTTTCTCCATTTACTCAACTGCTGCTGCATTCTGCATCTGGATTCGTGCATGTGAAAGTAATGTGTCGTTGTACTATGTGTACTTGGAGAATGTAAAATCCAATCTGGTTCGGAGGAGTGTTGAGGCAACGTGCTTTCGTTTTTTTTTCGTCCGAGAGATCATTTCCTATTTACCGAGGCTTCCTAAACTTATGATTCCATCACGTTGACACTTTCTCCTATAAAATGTGAAGATTTAGTCCCTCTGAAACAACTCAGAGAAAATTACATCTTCTGTAGAGTATTGAAGCATTACGTAAATTTTGCACTTGCCAATATTTTAACAGATATGTTGGATATTCAATGTCCTAAGAGTCAAGTATATAGTACGGGGACTAAACTTTAACGGTATTCTTTCGATTTTGAGATTGGTAAAGATATATTCTTGAGGAATGTGTTATTTATTACATCACTTTTTTTGCTCATAAATGCAGATTTAAATACAACCAGCTCCATATAAGTTTTTCACAACTCTCAGATTTTCATCTCAATTGTTTAAGAGCTCATTTTTGTTGGAAGAAAACTCTAACTCTAATGAAGCATACAAGCACGATTGAAATATCCAGGGAAAATTTTCTTTTGACGGCGGCCTCGTATTTTATCTTTTGTTTCAACGACATTGTTGAAGTTTTAATTCCAACAATCTTGAATTCCACTGGGAATAATCATGAAGAAAAACTGTCAGTGGACTGGTACATTTTGTAACGGTCATTAAAACCCTTAAAATAAACAACTGTTCCATTCCAGTAAATCTTTTAAGTGCATGGGCCTTATGGGCACGGATGTTGGAATTTAAATTAGTAGATACAAAAGTTTTTTGTTTGCTCTTGCTCTCGCACGTACCGTTCAAATTTATGCATATATTCAGAACAAGAGTGTAAAAAAGCTTATCCATCTCACAAAAGAAAGTTTTTGGCTCTCATATGATTGTTGCTATTTTGTTTTATTTGATGCTACTGCTGGTGATATACAATATTGTAAACATCTAAAAAAGATTGTACTGTCACGTAGTGGAAAGAACAGTTTAATGAGGCTTCTTTTTCAAAGAGATTTAAGGACAATATTTTGCATTGAAGGAGGACTGCTATGTAAGTGCAAACTTTGTAAAGGATTTATGCGGTCATCTTGGGTTCAGGGACAAATTTTCACCATTTTGAAGAGTACAAAGGATTTAGTTGGTGTTGACAAAGTTGGATCTTTTTCAGAACAGAATAATAATATCTCTTATTTTTTCTTTGACATGGAGGTGGAACTTAGGGATTTACTGCAATGTTACCATTTTATGTTGTTACAAAGTTTGTAAATTCCTCCTCTCATGTATAGATTAATAACGGGATATTTTCTTGGAATGAAATATAATTCGATGCGGCTTTCAGATTCTCCGGAGCTTTATGCTAGAAATCTACGTACATATAGTTTCACTACAAAACTCTGAGAGGAATTATAGTTGAAAATAAGACTATTTACCCTTTAATCAAGTAATAAGAAACGTTTACTGGGATTAGATTGGATGCAGTAAATTTTGCAGTAGATTTTTTATGGAAAATTTGCTTGTTAAAACAAATTTTCTGCCCCTCCTGCCTGCCTTGGCCTGGATTATTGATATTTCATATTTCAAAATGCAAATCAAGGCCAAGTAAACTAGGAAGCTAAAGTTTTCAAAGTGATTCCTAAACACAGCCAGTACAGCTGCATAGTTAATAATACCTTATGGGCTATTTGATCTTTTGTTGGTATTCGTAATACTAGTTACTTGCAGTAATAAACCAACAACTTTTAAAATGAACTGATGGCCGAAAGACAGACTTTTGAAAAGCATAAAGGCACACCCTATGTTTTGAGGTGTGGTGGACTACTGAAAGGCACACCCTACTTATGTCTGCATTAAATGCAACGAAATGTGAGTACAGCACCCATTTACGATCAGATATTTTAGACGTCAGATCCAGCTTCACCAGTGTAAACTAAGCCACGTTATCTCCAGTTCACCCTAGAAAATTTTTATACCTTTCTTTAATATGTTCATTTTATTGTAGTCGCCCGATTTTTGAGAGTGCATGTTTTCAACGAACTTTGAATTTGCATTAGTGTCCAGTTGAAATCCTACCCCAACGATTTGTTTATAATGAGATCCAAAAAGTTCAACTGTACATACAAATTAAGTAGTTTTAGCAATTATTCTACTGCCATGACTAAAGCAAGTGTAGTAGCATGTGCTTTCTCCAACTTTCTCTCTTGTGAATTTCTTGCTTCTTGAGTACAAATTGTGGATATTTTGTAGCCACTTGGATAGTGTGTGGATAGGTAGATTTACTTATCGAAATTAATTTTATTTTTAACGATCTTTCCAAAGAAATGAATTAATAGAATGAACAAAAGTCTCTTACTCTGCACTTCTTAAAATTATTTCTACAAGAGAGACATCAATTTTTACAATTTCACAACTTTTTTAACCACGGGCAACTTTTTTGACAAGCTACTTTGTTGGTTGAGTTGATTAAAAGATGTGCATCATTAGAGAATCCGTGATTGCCCTTCACTTACGTGGAGAAACCATTCCTTGCAAAAGCAAGAGTTATAAAAGTTTTTTTTATTCAAATAGGTACAAGTAAATTTTGGGCTAGTAGGTTAGTTACACTTGCATGCACTTTTTAGGTCACGCGATGTCGTATACCATGATGCCATTTCCTCCTCTCGAATCATGAATTATTTAGACATTTCTACAGTCCCTGTCAGTAGATTTTGTTTGGGCCTAATATCGCTGCTGTTCGCTGGATAAAAAATAATAAATTCCTATGCAATGACTTACTTTCCATGAATGATTTCCCAAAAACTAGCTACACATACGCAGGTTATACTTTCACTTTAAACTAAATCCATAGAGCTGCTAATATATTTCTTCGCTGAATACGGTGTAAAAAGTTCCTCTACATCTTTCATGGTTATATTATCTGTAAAAAAAAATGAGGACGAAAGCATGTCCAGGGAACAAAGCTTAAAGGAAAAATAATATCTAAAAATAACTAAGGATTTTGCTAAGCTGCATCACTTCCATGTTAAAAATACAATTTGCAATGGTTCTTTCTATTCTGTAGTTCTAATAGATGGAAAGGACGAAGAAGCTCAAAATAAGTAATTACTTTACTTAAACCTACGTGGTTCCCTTTTTTCCTTAAGGCGTATTAGAGTATTAAATTGAGATGTTCATATCGGATTAGATGAAATACGTATATTTCGATTACAAACTTCCCTTATCCCCGATTACTACGGCGATGCTTCAGAATTCCCTGGGATGCCATTGCAGAGGGAAAATAATAAAATTATACTTTAGTAATGGAAGTAATGCGTGTTTTGACATTCAGTTGAGGGTTCATAGGATGATCATCACATTCAAGTTCCTAGCACAGCACTAAAATCGTCGTTAAAATCGGATGCAGCCACTAAATTTAACAGCATGGAGAGTTTACCAGTGGTTAAGTTTGGACTTGATAGTTCAGCCAGTTCATGGAACTTGAGAGCACGAGCCATTTTATTTATTTTTTGAACAGAAAGGGATAAAACTACTTTTGAAAGGAAGAGCCAGGTGAATGGTTACCCATCACCTATTCTTGGCCAACGAAATCGTATATTTTAGTGCTCTATTTTCATGAGTGGATAGAAACCTTTGTCCTAGGATTAACTGCTGTCACGTGACCCCTTCATGAGATGCGGTAGATCTGTAGATATCATGGGTTGCAAAGTAGGACACAAGTTATAAAACCTAAGCTTTTTATTATCAACATGAGTGTGAGCTTTATTTTCTTAGGTTGGTTTACTAAGGATGAAAGTGAAAGTTTCCTATCAATTCTTTAACCTTTGAGGTTCATGAAAATTTTCTCTTTTTTCATCTATTTTCATATTCTACAAGAGGTGAGCTTAAAGTTCTTACATGTGACCCACTGAACAAAATAATCTTCAAAAAGGAGAGTGGATGTTTTTTTTCATTTACAAGGAAAATTTGGAGTAAAAAATAAATTATTTTTCCTAGACTATTGTAAATTATTCTAGTTGGGGTGGTTGAACTTTTCAAGTGTTGGTTGCACAGCTAAATCCCATTTTGACGTGAATCGATTACCTGTGATTGTAAGGGTTGAATTAAAATCATAAAGAATACTCCATACTGGTTCGACGTATATTTTTATACAAATGATTGTTAAAAATCAAGGCATTTGTATACAGACCTATATAGTTGTACGAGTACTGTATAATCGTTATCGTCTGCTCGTATCATATAAGTTTTAAATAAAGAGAACAAAAAATTTTGAATAATAAAATAGTTTCTAATGCATAAACTGAGCCTTCACTCTATACAGACGTCATAATTCAGTTTCTTGAATAGTAAAAACTCTTTTTGTATATTCTAGACTCTAGACGATATTGTACTTTTCACAATGTTGCCTGCGAGCTGTGATTAATTTTCTTTGCATCTCCAGCGCCACGATTTAATACTGAGATCTTATTCTTCCATTTTAATTTTAAATCTGAAGTGTATTTTACTGTTTAAAATCTGACATAGGTTGATAACAGAGAATGTAAATACATTCCGTATTGCCGTCGCGAGTTCTTGACATATTGTCAGGTCGCCATTTCCATAGGAAGTCGAAAGGTGAATGAATCTTGCACTATAGTATTCAAAATATATTTATGTATACCACAAATAACAATGAATTCTGTTCAAGTCATTCCCCTAATATGAAAATTGGCAATCAGATCTAAAGGCTACCTTTGAGCAAGGCTTCAGTCTAGTGTTTACTCGATCCGAGCATGAAATAATAAATTGAAATATTGTCGAGTGAAAGCTGGAAGATTTTTGTAAAGAAAGTACACAAGTAGGATTTCCTGACTAATTTCGATTTTTTTCTTCTCACAAATATAGATTCTTATTCAGGTCAAAGATACCATGAAACGCAGGGCTGATGGGGAAAGTGGTAGTTGAGACAGTTTTCACTTCCTCAAGTTTTTACTCCGGAAGCATAAATTTCCTGGCATTACTCCGGGTCCGCCCATTCAAGTGGCTTGTTTTGATTATTTATATTTGTACTTTGCATTAATTTATTAAGACTTTTATACATTTGGTACTGCTGGTAGAGGTGAAGATAGATATGTAGATACAGATATCCATTCCTTAATATGCCACATTAAATTTTCATTTTTATTACACATTCTCATTATTAGTAGCTTCAGCTACTTATGCGATCGTTTTGTCTGTCCGTCTGTCCGTCTGTCCGTCTGGCCCTCGATTATT
>JAQFYM010005868.1:0-12550 GCA_034694785.1 Agrenia bidenticulata
TGTTGTTATATACAGCAGTATTATGTCTTGTTATATTATTTAAGTTTCGCATTTCTTTGGGTACTACTATTTTTTTTGCGATCAGTTTCGTATACATTAAGTGTCAGATATATAAAATAAAAGAAATAATCGGCTATAATAAATGGCATAATAATTTTCTATTGTTGTGATAAAATAGAATAATATATGTATTTGTAACGAATGTACACTTTTTTTTAAAATAATTGATTATTTTAATTTAAAATCAAGCAATCTGAACAAGTGCCTTGTTTTTAATAAGCGTAATAATTAAAAATTTATTCTTTTTTTTAACTTCAAAATAATATTTGTCAGTTTGTATCTTAAAATATCTAAGCGTAATAATACACGATTGGCGCTTACTTAGGTAATTATTATGAAAATTGCAAACGAACGTCAAATTCTAAAAAAAAATGACTATCTACTTATATGAAAAAAGTAAGGAAAAATTACGCCACTTTAATAAATATGGGCACGTCCGTTGCAGTTACATAGAAAGGAATTTCTAAAATTTGTTACCATACGTAAACATATTTAGAACATGTAAATGTAGAAATATATCAAATTTATCCATGAGATAAATTTTCTTGGCGTAACTTGGTTATACAATGTTCTATCTTATGCCAGTATTAGAAGAAGCTTTTTAAAATTTCATAACAATATGTCACCTTTTTGTTGTTTTTTTTGTCTATAAATTTGATTTTCTTTTTATTAAGTTGTCATTAAACAGTAAACATTTTGCTGACCTATCTCTATTAAATTTATTAAGAGGCTTTTATTTTTTTATTGCACTGATTTTTAGGATAGAGTATTATTTTGCCAGAAGAATAGTATTTTTACAACATTTCTACTATTTTTTTATTTTAGAATTTAAAGTATTTTATTTTCTCAGCAAGTAATTACTTTTCCACATGAGAAGTCCTTCATTTTCAGGTTTCAAACTATTCTCATCTTATTCCGACTGTATCTCTTCCCAAATAAAAAATCCTTTCGATGCTTACCCCCGACCCAGCTAAACTACAAAATCGCCTAGCTACAGCTGCAATTCTTGGAAATCTGTAGCAGTTTAATTTCAAGAAGCCTAAAATACTCGTATTACCATCAACTCGCGGCTCAATGAAATACAAATTAAGCTCCACAATTCTTGATAAATTTAATGCATTTGTTGATTTATAATAGAGGTTAGCAAAAATTGGATTTGATTCTATATGGCTGGGTGATTTAATATACTCCTTATTTACTCCATCATTTCCATCAGGTTCAGAATCATGCAGCATATAGTCAACTAATGCACGCTTTGCTTCCTCAATTACGCCTGGATATAAAGTGTCAAATGATTCATCATAAAGAAATGTATCTTTTAATCTGGGGTCAAGGAGAATTGAAAAAACATATACCACCGAATGAAATATTGCTGTAATAAACTACCAATTTTGCGTAGGCCGCTCTGAAAGCATCTGTAAATATAGAAGAACCTTGAGATAGCACTTTCTATATAATTAAACAAATATATGTAAATTGGAAAAGTGTACCATAATGTAGGCTGGTTTGCTGCTGATATACATTTTGTTGCATTTTTAAAAATGTTTAGGTGTCATATTTTTTTCTTTTATCAAGATAATTTCATTATCAGAAAATCTAAAGGAATTCAGTTTCGTTTTTACAACAACTGCATCAGTGCAAAATAGATATCTTAGAGCATCATATAAATAAATAAATCTTTTAAGCATATTCAGCGTGGAGTTCCACCTTGTTGTAACATCTAGAATAGGTACTAGATATTTCAGTTTCAATGCCGTACAGAACAATTCAAGTTGATGCTGAACCTTTACACTTGCCCGTATTTTTGATATAATTCGTCGTATTCTTTCAATCACTGACTCATTATCAGGCATATGTGTATCATAATCAATCAAAATTTTTTCATTGCTTTCATCTTCAGACTCTGTGTATAGATCATCAACATAATTAGTATTAGGGGATTCATAAAATGTTTATGCTTGAACATTTAGTAAAAAAGCGCGGCATGCAAGGTTTATAATATGAGCTACACAGCGAATACGAAAAGATGGACATCAAGATGTAATTTTATCAGTGATGGTTGTTATTAAAGTTTCATTTTAGCTGGCGTTATCAGAAGTAATGCACTGTAAAAATAATGGTATTTCAAAGTCCTCTAATATTTCTAGTATTATATTTGCTTGACTTATCCCCGCATAGCTAAAAATCTGTCTTATGTCTAATAGATATATTATATTCATATTTATCATCTATGAAATGCACTACAGTGGCCATGTACGAATAACTCAGCTTACAAGTCCATGCATAAACTGACAAATGGATATACCTTGTTTTTCATTTTAACAAATCTTTGCATTCTTGTTTTAACAATTTTACCCGGTCAAATATATTTGCACTCAATGTTTTTCTAGTCGGTAATGCATATTTTTTTTCACTCTCCATACAAAAATAAAGCAATTTAGTAAATGATTCTTCCTCAACAAGAGTAAATCCAAGGACTTGCGGATAAATAAATTTTCTAAACGTAATCTAAAATTTGTCAAGTGAACTCTGGCTTTACACCCACTTTAAATACATCTAATGTTGCTTTGCCATTTTGACCTGCTGCAATTTTATGGACATTACGCAAGTGATTTCGATACTTTGAACAACTGTATTTTTGTGGTTTAAATTTCTTGGCGGTAATAAAATTAATATAAGTGCATCAGGAACACCCAAACTCAATGTTTTCTACATTTTTTTCTGTTTTACATTCTTTTCGAGTATGTATGTATGAATAAGCGTAGATGATGGGGATTTTACGATTGCTTCGTCTGCTGTGCATACAGTAGATAGTCCTGTTTCTGTGCCTGTAACCTCACATACATTGATATTCTCCGCGCTGCGTGGGTTCTAGACCAAATGCATTACACTTTGTGTTTCTGCTGGGCTTGGTACTATTTGTTTAGGAATGACCGAAGATTCATCATCTGATATAGTCTTGTTGTATACTGGTAATCTGTCCCTCTTTTAGCTCTTTATGTATATCATTTTTATGCGATCGACAAGTTGCTTTCCTATTATTTTATTTTTCCGAAAGTTCATTATGTATAGGGGGAATAAAAAAGAAACAAGAACAAGAACAAGAAAAATTAAAATAAAAAAAAGAAAATAAACAAAAATGGTTTATAAACCAAATTAAAAAAATGTAGAACAATATAGATTTTGCATACGGTAATTATATAAAAAATTCTTGTAAGCTGGTAGTTAATACTATAAAACGAACTTTTCCTTTGTATTTCTTGGGACAGCGGAATTACAAGAAAAACCCGCTCCTGCTATTTATGGTCAATTTTTACGCACAAATTTAGAATAATTTAATTTTTTTTGATAGTTTCGATTCTTACAATTAATGTATACATTACATTGGCAATTATTGTTTAAAAGATTGTAAAAAATGAAAACCTTTACATCACCTTTTAACTCTTTTTGACAAACCCATAATGCCCTTTTGGTTTGAAATTACGTTAGCATGCGACTGACTAAGAAAAAAATATTAACAAAAATACTGGTATCTTTTTATCTATAGCATAAAAAGGTCATTTTTTTTGTAATAACAGGTAGAATTTTTAAAAACTATATTGAACGTGCAAGGTTGTTGTGGCAAATGATTTCTTATTTAAGATTTTATAATACAAAAAATTGCAGTACAAAAAATTTTAGGTTGAAATATTTGCATATAACTTTTGGTAAAAATTTTTGTTGACGGAACAAAAGATATTCATAATTATAATTGTATATTTTTAAAATACTTATATCAGAGCAAAGACCGTATTTATGCAGGGTCGTTGTTTATGGCAGTTACAAAACGGTATACAAAAAAAACTTTTACATTGTGTATAATTGCACGATATATGTAAAAACTTAATGTTTATATCTTTTTTTCATAGGTTTTTTCCCCAATTAATACCCCTCGCAAGACAGGCGGCTAATATTACAAGCGACGACGGGGGTTGAGTTCAAAGCTTTATCACCTAGTTTTTCATTATAAATACCTACTTTTGTGTATTTTTGCTTTTCGATATTTTCGTAAACGTAAATTTATGTTATTTAAGAATAACTTTATACATAGTAAAATCTAAAATTGATGCCAAAAATGTGTGGCAAAAACGTAAAATGCTGTTTACCCAAAGTTACTTGGTAATTTTTGTTGCTTACAACATATATAATCGTTTTTAATTGCAAACACTTAAAAAGAAATCGTCCTCTTAATTTTATATAAAACCTAGTTTTTATTTTTTCAATAACGATAAAATGCTTGCACAGTTGAAAAAAAACCACATAGAAATATCGTGCGAGAAATTATCTTATAAATTTTTGAACATACTTTTTTTTATCAAAAATGAATTATGTTTTGTGACATTACCTTTTTTATATAACTTTTTATAAACATGATCGCTGCTTTTAAGATCAAATATTTAAAACAATGCTTTTTTACTTTAATATTGTAAAACCTACATAGGAAAAATAGTATTAACTACTGGTGTAATTTTTAAAGCAACTTTTATTTACTCTACTATGTATTAAAAAAACCGTTTGCAAATACATTAAAAAAAAAAAAAAAACGCAGCTAAAAAGTGTTTTATTCTAACTATTACCTGTTTAATATATATTTTGTACAATGAACCTACTATTTTGTAAAAAAATATAAAAAACCGGCCGGAGCTGGACCTCCGGCCGGTAAGTCCGGTTTTGATCAATAATTACAATTTTGCATTTTTCAGTCCGGGTCCGGTCGGCTTTCCATACCGAAAAGCCGGACTAGTCCGGGTCCTTTCCCAGCCCTAGTGTTGATCCAGCATGTAGTGTAAAGAACAAGGATTAAGGTGTAAGAGAGAAGGAAAATTATATTGAAAAAATGATAGCAAGACAAGCACTGATGGAGTACATGATGATGAAAGCACTGCGTAATTAAGCTCAGAATACTATGATGTAAATAAAAAAGGTATTGATCATTTTATGTGTATCAACCCTTAAATGAAAGTGCACAGAAATTCCAAAAATGTTGTAATTAAAAAACATGCATTTAAATTAGTCTAATTTTTGCAACAAAATCATCTTCCAATAACGCCTTATCGCTTAAGAAAAGAAGCTGTTAAATTGGGATGAAAAAGAGGAAAATAAGGAATTCACTGGGTCAGCTGGGTGTATAGGAATTAAATTATAAATAAAAACTTAAATTTAAGAAAATTTATGGGTAAAGTGCAATGGCAGATCATATTGCTGCCGCAGAATTGTGAAAAACAGGTCAGAATTATTTGCAGGGTATTCCAGAGCAGACATTTAGAACACGGATGAGACCGGACTGTATTTTCGCCAACTTCCAGATATATCAATCCTATTTTTTAACAATAAGTAAAAAGGGGAGAAATAAGCAAACAAGAGAGACTGCCTTATTTTTATTCGTAAGCCTGCATGGCGACAAAAGAATTCCGATTTAGATAGAGAAAAGCAAAACCCCTTAATGCTTCAAGAACAAACCAATCAAAAATTTATATATTAAGTACATGAATCAACCCTCGTCATGGATGACTGCCAAATACTTTACAAAAAAACATTACTGAATAGACAAGTTGCTGCAAAAAGCAAAATGAAAGATATAAATTATAATTTATAATTATGCAGTCCATAATATTGAACTTCCCTCGAATATTCAATTTTTTATTTTTATCTCCTAACACTACAAGCTTAATACAGCCATTAGACCAGGAGGTAATAAACACTTTTACAATATATTATCGCAGATTCTTATTGAATAAAGTATTAATTTCACGTAAAAAATAAGGATAATACAAATCAAGAAATTTTACAGTACATGATGCACTAGAACAAGTGATTTTAGCCTGGGAAAACGTAAAAACGGCCACAATTGTTGCATGTTGGAATAAACTTATAGTGGATACAGAAATAAGAGTATGGTCCGTAACAAAGAAACAGATTTGCAACATTTAATTTAAAAATATCACTTTTAAAGGCTGAAAAAATTATTTCCAATGAAGTGACGGCTGATATTTATTTTAATTGCAATAGTATGGAAAGCATTTCAAAATATGAACTAACGAGCATTATGACTGAAAAAAAAGCAAACAAAACACTGACAAAGATATTACTGTGACAGACATCAAAACAAAAGTCTTAGAGCAGTTGCATAAAGCAGTGGCGTAGACAGGGGGGCACAGGGGGGCATGTGCCCCCCCTAGAAAAAAAAACGTAGCCTGAATTTAAGGGGGGTCTTTTTTAGTGCCTCACATTATGCATAAAAAATATTTACATAAAAGTTGTATTTTTTAGAAATTTTAAAAATTTTTTGCCCAAAATTAAAAATATTTTTTTTTGTCGTTCTAGATTGTTAATTTTTTTGTGCCCCCTATTAAAAAAAATCCTGGCTACGCCACTGGCATAAGGTAAAAGGGGAATATTATGTATTTATTTGTTGACAAGCTACCTATAGTGTTACAGCTTATTGCTGATATCGAAGAAGAGATGCTTGCAAATAAAAAAAAACATGAAAAAGAATTTTATCTAAATATGAGAATTCTCATCTACGGATACGGGGTAGAAATAAAAAACTTTATATCATCTTATATATTTTTACTGTATATAAAATTCAATTTACTATATTAAAAAATATGGACACATATTTAAAAAAACACAAGAGACATGCAAAAAGATTAATGCGTCTATTAAAGAAAGAGGCATTATGTTTATACGCTTTCATTATCATGTCTTTTTTTTATAAGTCCTGTTGTGACTTCCCGATCTTATTTAATGACTTCGTTAGTTCTAAGATGCGTTTTTTAATCGATTAATTTATTTTAATATGATTGGTACCACGTAAAAAAATAAATATATATGTAATTAATTTTTTGCATGTAATTTTTGGACCCATTTTTAGCTTGATTTTTACAGTAGTAAAACATTTACTATAGTAAAACATAAAACTCAAATAAAAATGCCATGATTTTTAGAGGACGACAATATCAATTTATTTATAGAAGACGTAGAATAGATATTTTTTAATATGTATCTTGATATATATGAATCGCTAGATAATCGCAAAATATATGATAAATTATTTAATATATAAAAAATCCTAGACAAGGCTATTATTATAGCACATATTTTATTTTTTTTATATTAAAATACATTTTTATACTAATAAAAAATAACCACCCATAAAATGCAGTTTTTGCAGCTAAAATATTTTGAGCGCAGACTTTTGCAGATTTTTACTCTCCTTTTGGCTCCCCTTAGTCATGATCAGCCAAAAGTATGTTTTAAATTAATTTTGATTGTTTTTATATCTCTCCGATTAGGAATCATCTTTATATTGCATATGAATTTAGCGTAGTATTAAAGTTGCTAATACTCGTATTCATAATATTGATACCCGTCTTCTTATGACACTATGCTTGTATTTTTTTTATTTTAAAGTTCTTTTTTTCAATCATTAATGAATGTGCGTATTTTTATTGACATCTTTTTTGATATATAAAAAGAAATTGGCCTTAATATTATCAATTATGGGTTTCTATATTTAAGCGACATAATTAGAGCGTTTTATATTAAAAACCCAAAAGAAATTTTAAGCCCAAATTAAAAAAAAAAATTCCCAAAAAAAATTCATACTGAAATTTATTTTCTGGCATTTTTATAATACCTATTCGATAAATGCTTTCCTATATTTTTTTATTTAAGGGAAGCCCCCTTGGGCATTTTTTCCAGAGCGAAAATATATTTAAAATTAGCAGTGGAATCTTTCTATAGGATTTTTTTTATGATTATCCTTTTAGATTAAAGATGCATTAATTTTGTTTGTGTACAGAAAAGTTATAAAAATGAAAGAGAAAACAAATATTTGACGTCTTTGCAGATTTTAAATAATAATTTAATGCCATTTTATTTTAAAACTCTATTGGTAGTATATTTTTTTTATACATGCATATCAAGGCTATAAACCTGCAAGTTTTACACAGTGCCATGCATGCCATATGCTTTTTGCCTTGTAATTTGCAATTCATTCACTATATTCAAATAAAAAACAAAGAATCTATTGGTTTAGTTATCTTACAATGCTGGCATGCTTTTTCAGCGAATGTAGTTGTATATGGCGTCTTCTTTTGTTATATTTTTTTGCGGGTCACGAAAAAAAGCAGCTCACTATATTGTACCTTACACGGGGCCATTTGCACCATGATGCTTTTAAATGAAATTTTGATATATCAAAGTTGTTCTTTGCAGCATTCGTGTATATCATATAGGAATTTTATGCAAAAAGAAGCATCAAAAACAATTGCAAATTTTTTGCTGCAAAAATGTCTTAGCATTGTATAATTACAGGTATTTGCAGTTATACTTATTCCTAGCTACGTAGATATAGTACTGGTTTTACCACATAAGCGTGTATTGGGTTTATTGTAGACAAATTACCTCATAAAAAAATATAAATATGTTTTTGATGTTTTTGGCATGTCTAAGGGAACTGGCGCTTTTCGTTATAAATTTACACCGCAACACAAACTCATTGATATTTTGATCTTTTCAATACAGCTCGTAGGTATGACTATACAAATATATTGACTCTAAATTGCTTGAAAAAGTAATCTCGTATAGTTTTTATTATAAGAACTTTATATATTTATTCAAAACTAATAATTAAAAATGAATAAAAAGCAATACACTATGTTGACTATATAAGAAGTCTGTATTTAGTATGGAAGAGAAATATATAAATATACTTACTAACTTAAAATCATTTAGCCTTTTGTCATGTTTTTATGGGATATTTCTGAATCGAAAACAAACCTAATTTCCTATTGCACATCAACAAATTTTTGCAAGGAAAGTTGCTACAAGTCAGTAACTTAGTGTTTTTTTATTTAAAACAATTTATCATTTCACTTAGTTTCACATAATTTGACTACGTTTCAAAAAAGCTGGAAAAAGCGCTCAAGTGACACATCTTTTACTTTTATTGCACCTTAGGGATTTTAATGTTGTAATATGCGCTTTCGGCTCCGTTCATATTTTATGGATAGTGTGTATATTCAACCAGTTAGACTTCATTAATTGCATTTTTACATGCTTATTTTTTAAAATGTAAAAAATTTATCAGAAAAACAATAGAACTGTATTAATTGTATTTTTTACTTGCTTATTTTTACAATGCAAAAAATATACAGAAAAAAAATATGCCTTTACTACACAAATAATAGTAAAAAAGAAGTCTGGGGTAAGATGAAACATTGGATTTTTTTTCTAGCAGTACAACTGTTTTAGAGTCTTTAAATACCTTCATTTTAAAATGCGAAACCAAAATTAATCGTTGTAAAAACGCATCATAAAAAGAGCCTGGCGAGATTATGTATATTTGCCTAGATGCGTTGCGTCTGATATACTGGTAAGTATATTTACCGGCTAGTAAAAAATTTTTCCACCCTAGAAAAAACGTAAAATTGTAACAACTACTACTTGTAAATAAATGAAGAACGATCTTATCGTTTCAGGGTTATAGAAATGCTTTTTGTATCACGACATCCTGATTTTTAGATATTTTAATTTAGGATTTCTTTTTTATATAGTGTTGTTATAATCCATATTTTTAACAACCTTGTAACTTGAAATATTAAATTAAGATTTTGAACTGTTTTTAATATCTAATAGATCGTTAAAAAAAAATTCCAAAAAAAAACCTAGGTCTAACACATTCATGGGTCTTTCTTTTGTTAAAACATGCTGTTTATAGGATTAATTTTTTTTGCATGTGATATGCGTATATCTAGATATGCGCAAAAAAAAAAAAGGAAAATAGAATTGACTAAAATCTATGTTTTCCTAGATTACCGCTTTCTACAATATAGTTTTTTCTAATCTTTTTTCTACTAGGCATACATATTTTGGTTTTTCATAAGAATCTAATTAAAGATAAAAGTCCTATAATGCAGGTATGGCAACAAAAAAACGTCGTAAAATACGATTATGCAAAGCATTTTTTTGCGGATTGGTCTTGTTTTGTTATTTTTTTTTTGTTTTTCATATATTTAAATTTTTTTTTTATCCACGTAAATATTAGCTCACAAATTCATCCTTTAGTCTATCCGAACTAAGGACCTGCATTAGGTTATAATCAACCGGCCTGACCGCGTGTTGGTAGGTTGTGAGCGGGAAAAAAAATCTAATGCAAAACGGGCAAAAAAAGGAAATATGCATATTTACCACCTTTTCACAAGCATAGTAAAAAGCAAATTAGTACAAAAAGACCTATAAATGTAATTTGAAATTAAAAAAACAAAATAGTGTTTATCTGCTTATTATATGTAGTTATAGTCAGTGAAACACAGATTTTACAGCAAAGGATTATCATTTTTTTTCATTTTTTGTAGTTTTGTAACGCTATATACTGTTTATCTCGGGCTATATCTTTCATAGGAATATTTTTTAATATTTGATTAAGGTGCGGGTAAGCCGGGTACCAACTGGCCTGGGCTGGTTCTTTTTTTTTATAAAAAAACGGACCGCGCCAAAAAAAAGCCGGTCTCTAAATAAATAATATATTTTTTCGCCGTGATCAATTCTCTTTTAAAGCCATGTTATAATCGAAAATATTCGTATCCTACCTCAACTTCTTATCTTTAAGTAGATCCACTGGTTTTCGATGCGATAGTGTGTTCGACCTGTGAGTAATGTATACCTATAGATAGGTATACTAATATATGTTGCAGTCATAGCCGACGACTCAACACGTGATATGTACGATGATAAAGACAATCTTTTTATCCCGACATCTTCTAAGGAAATTGTATTCCATAATTATCTGAATCTTTCTATATTTTACGATTTTTAATAATAATATGTCGAGTTAGTTTGGTTAGCCCATTTTCTATGCGACAGGTTCCGTATGTATATTGTTACTGCTTGCGAAGCATGTTATTTATATATATCGTGGCATATCCAAGTTATCAACCTGAATCCTTCGATTCATACCGTGCCATCCCAATTTACATAAATTATAAACCATGATATGCAGCTGAAAGATATTTTTGTCATTGACATTCGTTTTTATTTTGAATTGCTTGATGCTTCTTGGGAACGAACACTAGTTTTACTTATAGGATTCAATTCTTTGAGTCAATTCCATGCCTTTTCCAGATTTTATAAAACCAAGAAAATTTTGTATATAAAGCGTTAAACAAAGAATTTATGTGTATTTTGCCGCCCAAATTGTTACTATTTTCTTACATTTTTTCAAAAAACCCATAGGTTTTTTCGAAATTTGCGTTCTCTTTAAGAATCTTTAGGTAAAAAACCCATGGAGTTTTTGGCCAAAACTTGATCTATAGAGCGATCCAAAGGATATTATTTTTATTACACTTTTTTAATATGGCAATTTTATAGGAACAACAAATTAAAAGACTGATCAATATCATACCTGTAACAAATATATAAACGTGGTTTATGCAGATAAAAACAAGCATCACCGGTTTTATACTGTTTGCGTGAGCTTGCAGTAGGTATCAGGGCAAAAATATATCAACGGAAAGTAAAGACAAAATAAGTTTACTCCGAAATAGAGTCCTGCATTATCTCGGCCCAACCAGGTCCGTTGTTTTTCGTATAAAAAACAGTATAATCGGCCCGGCTCGGGTGTTCCCAAGATTTACCCGCACCAAAATCTTAAATCAAAAAAAAAGTATATAATATGCGTTTTTCGAGATTTTTACTATATTAAAAATATAATTACGTTTAATGAAATTAAACTGATGTTTCTTCAAGATAAATCAATGTAAAACTGTTTACTACTACGTATAAAAAGTCAATAACACAGAGTTTTTATGTTTTGGTTTATAAATTACATTTAAGGCTTTATGTAAGTATTTTCTGTTATTATGCTTGTGCAAAGGACTAAAAAACATGCATTTTTTCTCTTTTTTGCCCGCAGTGGATCTGATTTTTTTATCCCGCAGAAAATTCGTCCCACGGGCCGGTCGGGTGTTTCTGGGGTAATGCAGATCTCTACTCCGAAATGCATATTGAAAGCAAAAGCTGGCCGCCAATCAATTTCCATAGGTAAGACCTATGGTGAAAACATTTTAAGGCCCGCCAGAACATAGATAGGATAGAGTCGTGAAACGTGCGTACGGAAACATTGATAGCAACAAGCAAGACAATACTAAAAATATATTGGATAAAGAGAGGTACATCGTGGAGTTATGAGTAGGGCCGTATAAATGCAACTTTTTAGTTTTAAATGCAATAAATTTTCTATAATAACACACTTTTCTCCCTTTAGTGCATCTTTTTGTTGCATGCATTTTAATTCTCAATAAATAGAAAAAACGCGCACAGGCAGTAAGAAGGCATGTATGCCAAAAAACATCCAAATGGGTTTATTTATCCTATAAAAGTTATATTGTCAAAGTTTCCACCAACTTCTGTAGCGGTGGAACGCAGTTTTTCGATGCTAAATAAGCTC
>JAQFYM010005869.1:0-12545 GCA_034694785.1 Agrenia bidenticulata
GGGTAGTCAGTGTTTTTGCAAAAAGTAAGGCCCAAAAACCATATTTTTATGCGTTTATAACATTATAATTTTTTTTTTGAAAAAAATTCACTATAAATTTTTTAATTTAGATTCTTAAAATCAAAAAACTCTCTACACAAAAAAAGACCCGTCCTTAAATCAGGGCGTCAAAAATTTTCTGAAGGGGGGGGTACACCCCCCTACCCCCTTGGCTACGCTACTGATGTGACATGTGCGTTTTTCTCATGTCACATATATGTGACACAACTAATTAAAAGGTTAAGTAGTTTTTAATAAAACAAACGAGGTGTGTATAAAACTAATAATGTATAGCTTTATGCCGTTTTGTGAATGAGTCTGTATGTTTGATTTATTCATAGTTATAGACGATACAAATATCTACCGTTAAATTTACTTCTTAATCGCAGAAAACGTTTGCGTTGCGCTGCGTATGCGTTTCAATCTGTTTTAAAAACAGCGCGTGCTTGCAAAAGTACCTGTTACGCACAGAAATACAAAAACGTAATAATTTATGTTTTTTGTGTTAAAAACATTCGCAAAGTAAAATTAAAATACTCGCTTTACTTGTAAACTACTAGAATTCACGGTTACTTTGTTTTCTATGTAGCACTTATAGTTAAAAAACATTGAATAGTTATTCATACTTAAAAATTGGTTGTTGTGCTTTTATATAATTTATCGAATATTTTTTTGGCCTGTTGAACGATGCAAATTTTGGCAGTATTCAACACTTTCTAAAAAAAATATAATCATTTTTATTAATTACAATATGCAACAAGTTTATATTGGTCGCTGTAAGCTTTGTTGCTCTCTTTTTACATAAACAATGTATTATATTTTGTTTTTTTGTTGAATAAAAATGCTCATATATTTGCAGAAAAATATGATGTCCGCAAACCATATACAAAACAACTGCACGCAAAAAAAAATAAGGTTTTTTCTATGGCTAATATGTAAAAAAGCCGTATTTATCTTACTTAAGGTGTCAAAAATAGCGAGAAAAATTCTATACATAAAATTTTTTATGCAAGCCTAGAACGAAAAAAAATAATTGTCTCTGTAGTAATTTTTTTTATAATTAATTTGGGGTTGTTTTTGCTTATGCCTATAAAAATAATCGGAAAAAAAATTTCCGCCCCCCCTATATAAAATTTAGCAATCCACCACTGGTTATAACCCCCCTCATAAAAATCTTTGCGCCTAAATTTAAGCGGGGTGTCGTATAGAACAGTGTCCCTTGTGGTAAATTGTCCCCTTTTTCCGGCCCGGAAAATAAAAATAATTTCCCAAATGAAAATTTAGCCGACAAATTTATTTACTTTTAAAAAATACACATTTTGGCGTTCTTTGATTTAGTTACTTATTTTCTGGTTTACCAAGTAGATTGACACATTTCTTATATTTCAAAAAATACAACGCACAAATTTGAAGAAAGAGGAGAAAATAAAGCTGCAAAAAATCCAATAAACATAATAAAACACAATAAAAAATAAGATTTTATAATTAAAAGCACTTAAAAACAACTGGGCAGTTTAATAAAAACATATTATGCCATAGTGCATAAATACAGACTTTATCTTATATATATAAATTATAGTGTCTCAAAAATACTAACATTGCGACGTATAAAAATTACTACTGCAATGTTTACTTGTTTAATATCTAAATAAAAAGCATTTGTAACAACAATGTGTAAAACATAGTAAAAGGTAAAGCTACTGCAATCTTCCCTGTATTTCAAAAGACGACTAACAATAACGTAATATAAAAGCACAAAAATGTAACAGAAAAATACTTAGCAAACCAAAAACGCTAAAAGATTACTATTCATTTCTGTAAGTATATATATTGCGACAGTAATACCGTAGCCGGGCAAAAGTAAGGCTAACAACACAAAAAAATATGCTTAAAAAATAATTGCAAGTTAAATAAATTTCGTCTTACAACATTTTTTTTTGTTTCTTGCAAAAATTGATTCTTAATGCCGGCCGGATACAGTATCATTTGCAATTTATATGCTTTACGTGACAAAGAGTACTTTTTTGGCGTGTTTTGGTGGGTTTAGTTTTGTCTTTTATATTTTCTTAAAAGCACTATTATTTGGTAGAAAAAATCGGAACTAGCTCCGACTTACATTAGACCAATTTAAACTAAATTTTTAAGTTAAGTAAATTCCTTTAACCTCTTTAAATTTCTTAGTAACTCAGTTATAGAGTCTGTAGATATTTTTATGAGCTAAGAACGTAAACCCCTATCATATAGCTATACTTCACATGCTATTTGTCAAAATAGTTGTACTTTTATGATAAGTTAAAAAACAAATTAGCGACGAGATTAGGGTTTAAATTAGCTTCCAAGGCGGGTTTTTTCTTGGTAACTGAGTTACCAAAAAATCAACAAAGTTCGAAAGAAATTAACTAACTTAAATTCCTAGTTTGTATAGGTCTAGAGTGGGTCAAAGCAAATTCAGATTTTTTAAAGTGTTGGTAATATTTTAAATAATATAGAAGATTGCAGTAGCTTTACGTTTTACTTGTTTTTTAATATTGTGGGTAAAAATGCTTTTTATTTTGATATTAGTCTAGTAAACATTGCAAAAGTATTTTTCATACGTCTACATGTTAGTATTTATGACACTATAATTTGTATAAGATGATGTCTATTTTTATAATTACGGCATAAATTGTTAAAATTGAACTTACCAGTTGTTTAAAAGCGCTTTTATTTACAAACTCTAAATTTTATTGTGTTTAATTATGTTTTTGGATCATTTGCTTCTACATTTTCTGCTCTTTCTTCTAATTTGTTAGTTGTATTTTTTGAAACATAAGAAATGTGTCAATCTACTTACTGAACCATAAAGTAGGTAACTAAATCAAAGTACGCCAAAGTGTATATTTTTTTTAAAAGTTACAAAAAACGTCGGCGCAATTTTCATTTGGACAATTATGTGTATTTTTCGCCTCGGATTAAGGGGACAATTTACCACGGGGGACACTTTTCTATACGACAGGGGATCCAAATCAGGGCAAAAAATTTTGAGCAAGAAAAAATTTAAAAAATGGAATTTTCTCAAAAGTTGTAAGTAATTTTTTTGAAAAAATACATTTTTGTCGGATTACCATTTTTTCCACCTTTTGCTCTAACTCCCCCCTCCCCTAAAAAAATTCCTGGCTACGCCACTGGTGTAAGCTGCAATAGCTTTAACTTACAGATGGTCTTTCATAAGTTTTGGATCTAGTTGCCATCAATTGGATATCATAGTATACATAATTTTTTTGCTAAGCTTACACACTTTATAACTGGAAACTGTATATGCTTTAGTCTAAAAAATATTTTTATTGTAAAATATTTTATTAATCAAAGAGTGTCGCATTAACATATGTCAATATATATAACAAGACCGCTGAAATACTGTAAGGCATAAGATTATGCATACAATCACGCCTTGTGCCTCTGGATTTTTGTGAGGGATGTTTTTATCCATTTAAATTTTTTTTTTTTTTTTTTTTTTGTACGAATCAGGAGCTGTATTTTTTATATTTTGCATACAGACACAACTGCGTTATTGCATTTTTCTCGGCATCAATATTTAATTTTTATCTGATTTCTTTAATTTCTTACTTTTATGTTTCCCGTCAAAATTATTGTCGGAGTGACAAATTTTCCTGACGAGTTTTTAGACAGAGCCACTGTAAGGTAACCTTAAAAGGCGTAGGGTTTGTGGGTATTTTTTTTTGGCCTTTATTGGCGTGGGTATATTCTAAACAGGAATCAAAATAACTAACGGTTGTATCAATATATACCATATTTGATTTTTTTAGTTTATGTCTCTAAATCGGATCGCGAATCTCTTTTGTAATCGTGTAATATCTTTCTATTATCTAAGAAGGGATTTCTTGTAGATACACGTTATCTTAATACCGGTATATACCTATTAAAAAAGCCTGTTGCATATGCCTCTATAGAAAAAGACGCGCGAAAGGTATGCATGAAATACCATAATAGGTTTTAGATTTAGTAACTTTATTTTGCTTTTTTTGTTATTTATTTTTGCGTTACTGGTAAGCAGTAGCTTCTCGCATCCGAAGTATTTTTTTAAATTTTTGGCCTGCCACACATGAAGGTTATGTGTTTCTATCTAATCGTACAGCATTTTTGTGATGCAAGTACTATTCTTCCCTTTTTTGTTATCCAGTTTTTCGTTTTACGTATACGAAGTTGCTCTCTCCTGCAAATTCAGTTGTTTTTTGTTTAATTTTTTTATTCCTGTATGTTGTTGCAGCTATTGAGTAGTTTAAACGTTTTTTCTAGCAACTTCGATCAGTAATGATATCTTACAAAAATCTCTGGGGGGGGGGGAGGGGGTATAAAATTTTTTACAAAATGATACTGAAAAATTCTTTAAAGTTTTGTAAATCAATAAACAAGCATTTTTGGTACGTAAAATTCTACCTTGATATATGCGAGAATATAGAACCTTTTTAAAGTCTACTTCTGCCCTCAAATAAAAGAATTATAGCAAACTTTGCAAAATCAGCTGTATTTACGCACCTTTACAACAGCTGTTATGGCAGAAATACATCCGAGCCACGCATAAACATTTAATCCTGTTATGTGTCCGCAATTTTATTTAAATTTTCTGTGTATCTATCAGCAGCATATAGTTTGAGGTGAAAGCATTTTAAGTGTTCAAGTCCTTATACATAAGTAACTTTTGTAGTTGTATGGTAACCAACAGGTCTTTGCTTACCTGACCGCATTGTGGTATTCATCATGTGTTTTTAACTATTTTAATAAATAGACAAAAAAATGAAAGACGTTATTCCGCATCTTGACACTAGAAAATAAAAGAGGGTCGGGGATAAGAATTTATGTGTACGGCAATATATTAATCGGGTCGTTACAGTTGTTCCAATGTCTGCCTTTTTGCTTTTTTTTAACAAAGCATGTATGCGTCAATCCATTCACTCACAACTCTTTAAGTTGGAAACAATTGTAAACGGTAAAAAACCAGTATAAAGCAACTTAATAATTGTGTTCATTTTTTTAAACCGTTCTGTATACGGTGCATTTGTCCGAGGCAGTTGCATTCCTGCAAATACATTTTCTTATTTAATTTATTGGAAGTAAATCGTTTTTGCGTTTAAATGTAAATTATCGCAATCATGTGCGTTTTTGTCACAAGCTGGCGAATTTGTATATTGTTGTTTTTTTTTTGCCAAATTTGTGCCATTTGTTGCTAATCTTATTTATTAGTTTAAACCGAAATATCTCGTACAAAACGAACACTTTTGTAATTTTTTAAGTCGTAGCCTAGGCTCTTACACGTAAATTGTTATGCCGTATGAAGCCAATTTGCAAATCTTTGCTTTATGTTGTTGTTTTTGTAGTTGCATAGTTGCACCAGTTGACAAAAATTTGTTAAGATTTATAAGATTATTTGTTTGCGTTTTATCGTGCGTCAAAATAAAAAATACTTAAATAGATAACCTTTTTAAAAGTATTGAGTAGGTATCTTTAAGTGTATTGATTTGTGATTCTAAAGACCAGAACAATTTGTAAGTGCGTTTTTTTTTTTTCAGTACAACTGTTAATGCATAACTAGTGTGACCAGATTTTTTATGTAAAAAATGACCAAAAAAAAATTAAATTTGGCAATAAAAAATATAACTTACAAACATGGGTTATAAAATCATCGCATAACTTTTTTTGTATTTTTTTACTTTTTTTAAACTATTTAACATATAATAAAATGGGTTTTGTGTATGATCGTGTCAAATGTGCAATAATCACGGAACTTTGGTGCTGTTCGACGGGTCGTAACATACATCGAATAATTATATTACAAACCGTTTCTATTTGCAATCGGCATATGTGCCCCGGTACTCGACTTGACTGCATTTCAAAGTACCAATTGTTAGTCATTCTCTGTCTGTTGCCCATTAATCTTACCAATATGATCGTTTGTTTTTTTTAACGCATCATAATATGACAAAGAAAAAAAAAATCACTTGATTTGCACTGGGTTTAATACTAATGATTGTTAACTAAACGTTTTTTTGGTTAGGGTTTACAAAAAAATTGGCTTTTAGATAACAACAATTTTTGTATGTAACACATTTGTTACTTATTTTTCTGTATAGTTGTTGAAAAATGACCTAGTAGACTACTTTATTACACGTTACAAAGTGTCTTGCAGTTAATGTCAATTATAGATATTGGACAAATACATCTAAAAGCAAATTTGAAAAAAAATTACTATTAACTTGCGTGTATTTTAGAAATTGCTATAATTTTTAGCAAAGGTATAGTTCTTAAAAGATACTAATAACAGGTTGCAGCTTTGCAACACGTATGTTGTAGGCTGTGTTAACTAGTGTTGTTTTTTGCTTCAAGTGTATCTTAAATTACTTTGGTTTTAGAAACCTTATAAAAAACTAACGCTAAACATACAAACAAAAGACGTTATCTAGTTTTTTTGTCAGCCGGGTGTTTGTACACTTCAACATACTTTTACTTTTATAATTGAAATATAGTTCATATTAAATATTAAAAAGTTTAAACAAGATTTTAAATTGTTCACGTAGATTTTCATATTTTTTAATAATATTACTTCGTCAAATAGTTTATTTTTGCAGGGTTTTTGCAAAAAGGTTAGCATTAATTCTAGGTCATGAGTTTTGTATGCAATCAACACTCTACTAGTTATAGGTGTGTCCAATATCTTGTAAATAGTGTACATGATTACCTATAATGCAAAATGACTTAGCTTGTAGAGGTTTTACGCAAATCATATGAATTACCAAACCATAGTTTTTGATGCTTACTGTATGCTTTTTCCTTTTACAAAAATGACGTTGCCAATTTTTTGTTTGTAAACGCACGGCCTTTTTATTATGTAATTTTAATGTGTATTTCGTACTCATTTTTTTGTACGGATTTAAAACTTTTTAGTAATTAAGTGTGTTTGCACTATAATTAAACGAACAATGGTAGAAAGAAAGCATAAAGTAAAATAAAACAATCATTCTATATATCGATTTTTTATTTATAAAAAAACAATATAATGCCACATTATAATATAAACTGTTATTTATATATGGCTTTACATATAAACTAGCACTATTTAAACTCCAGATCAATTTACAACTCAATAATATCTTTTATAAAATCAAAAATATTAAAATAATTTAAATTATATATAATATTGTTACATAATAAAATATTTTCTTGGCTGCTACAAAATATTTGGAATTTAAAAAGCCTTAATTGCTAATTTAAACTCAAAAAAATAAACGTCGTTTTTTTTAATTACCTTTAGCTATGTAAATTAGTTATATAAAACAGTTAAGTATTGTTTTTTCCTTGTTAATAATGTCACAATAAAAAGCCAAAACAACCGCATTTGTTATACTACTATGCTAGAAATAAATTTTTTATTGTGCTTGTAGAGGGCTTTTGTACTAATTAAATGTACTGTTTTTATATAAAAAATCCAAATGCATTACATAAATTATTAAAACAACATAAAAAACGCAGGACTATACAAATCAAATTTTTTAAAATACAAAAAAAAAAAACTATACTAGAACAAAAAGTACGTCTGTGCACACTGAGGATAACACTCGAATGACATGCCTGCCTCTTCGTTGCCTTAATGTAGACCTTTGCATGGTGTTGCAGTTACTGCAAATAAACAGGATAGACGCAAACAGAGCCTTGTGCTATCGCATGACGCGTAAAGTTTGATTTAACTTAATTCATACAACAAAAATTATTTTGCGTTTTTTTTTTTCAGGTGTAAAAATTCTCTTGAATATTTATGTCGTAAATTAAAGGATAAACGGTAGGTAGCCTAGAGATACCAGCGCACAACATTGCACATTTATTAAATGTTGCTGTAATGTATAAGTGTGTATATAAAAACCTATTTAGGTTTTTCGTAAGCTTTTTCTTTTGTATCCGCGCATAGTAAACATTATACATTGCGACGTAAAAAGGTTTGTGACCACGTGGTAAAACCCTATACACTAAGTACCAAGTTAAATTGTTAATCCATTTAGAGATGAAAAACTTACTATTTGGTTTTTGTATATATTACCCATAAGAATTACTGTCTCATAAAGTAAAGAAAATTGTAAGCAAGAAAATCAGCAATAAAACAACGTTAGTAAAAAACAAAATATTACTAGGCTTTTTGCAAATGATTACTTGCAGTAGTGGATTGCGTAATTTTTTTTAAGGGGGGAGGGGGTCGCGGAAATTTTTTTTCCGATTATTTTTATAGGCATAAACAAAAACAACCCAAGTTAATTATGCAAAAATTACTAACGAGACGATTTTTTTTCGTAGTAGGTTGCAATAAAAAAAACTATTTATAGAATTTTTTACGCAATTTTTTACACATAAAGTAAGATAAATACGGCTTATTTACAAATTAAATAAAAAATACCCCCTTTTTTTTGCGTGCAGTTGTTTTTCATATGGTTTGCGTACATCATTTTTTTCTGCAAATATATACGCATTTTATCATTTCAAAAAAAAAAAAAATAATTATAATACATTTTTCGTTAAAAAGAGAGCAACAAAGCTTACAACGACCATTAAAAACTTGTTGCAAATAGTAACGAGTACAATATTTTGGCTTATTAAAAAATGTTGAATACGAAAAAATGTGCACCGTTCAACAGGCCAAAAAAGATATTAAAAATTGAATAAAAACACAATATCCCATTTTTAAGTATTTACCACAAAACAATGTTTTGCAAAGTGAGAGCAAAAAGTGTAAAAAAGTAACTGTGAATTAGTGCTGTTTATATGTAAAAAGAGTATTTGAATTTTTGTTGCAAATGTTTTTGACACAAAAAACGGTAATTATTAAGTTTTGTTTTTCTAGGCGTAACAGGTACTTTTGCAAGCACAAGCTGTTTTTAAAACAGATAAAAACAAATTGCAACGCAACGCAAACGTTTTTTTTTGCGCTATTGAAGTAGTTAAGCGGTAGATTAAATTATCGTCTACAATTCTTGATAATACAAACATACAGACTCATGAACAATATGACAGTAAAGCTATACATTATTATGCTTTTACACACCTCGTTTAGTAAATACAAACGGATTAAAAACAAAAACTTTGAAATTTGTAAAAATTGTAAAATACAAGCCTTTATATATTTTTTTGGTTTTTTTAGTTTTTTAGCTTGTGTTCAGTAAAATATTTTAATGCTATTACTTTGTTACCAACATATGTATAGTTGCAAAAACTGCTTTTATACTTTGGGCGTTGTTAAAATATTGTTCATATGCTATTTTAAGACAACTTAAAAGTAGTAAATTTTTAAAAAAAAAAATTAATTGTTTTTCGTTTTTCTTTTTGCTAATCTTTGTGTGTTTACACATAATTTTATTGTTTTCCATGTATGAATTATCTTGAATAAAATAAGCAAAAAAATGGGTTTGTGTTTTAGTTTCAAATCCATTCAAATGTGGTTTTATTATAAAAAGACACAGTAAATATGTTGCTTATATATATACAAATTATTGCATTTATTTTTGGTTAACAAGAGAACAATTCTAAAAATACAGCACTTTTTTTGTAGCGCATATACACACTTAAAAATACACAAATAGTATAAATTTGTATGATTTGTACGCAAAAAAAGTTTAGTACGGCACAGAAACGATTGCATACATAGCCAAGTGTAGTTATTTTGCACATAAAAAACTATAAACTATAATAAAATAAATTCACCCACATAAAAGACGCATCTATATTTTTACCGACTTTTTTCTGCTAATTACAAAGAAAGCTGTGTTATTTATCTACATCCAGTATAGTAAAAAAACATTTTCTTGTAGATTATTTTTCTTTTTAATTTTTTGCTAAGTTCAACAGTAATTTACATTTTGACTCCTGTAAATTTCGGTTTTTTTCTAGAAGAAAAAATAAGTTGTTCTTTTTATTTGCGTTGGCAGGCAAAAAAAATGCTAATTTGCAACAAAGATAACAAAAAAAGGCATATTTACATTTGTAGAGCATAATACTCGGAGATGTACACTTTTTAGACGTTTTTAGATTGTGTAGACCCTTTTTGCAGTTTTTTGTCTGTTTTTATATATATAGTTATATTCGAAAAAATTCTTCATATAGTTTATAGTGCTTTTAATTTTTTAATTCGTATCCTCGCAAACAAATTAAATGCATTTTTTTTTATTTGACAGTTATTCTATGTAATATTTTTCTTTTATTGATATTTTGTGCGATATGCAAAGGCAGCGATAAATAAAAATCTTGGCAGTGCTGATGGGATTTTGCACATGCGACTTGACTTAAAACGCAATGTACGATAACGATTATAAAGGATTTTAAGACAAACTTTAGTGACAAGAAGAAAAAACATGCGTTTTTTTTAAAGAGCAAAACAAAATCATGTACAATCATTTTTGGTTTTTTTAGCAAAAAAGTTTTTAATGCACGCAAAGTTCTTTTGTGTGTCGTTAAAAAACAATTTTTTTATCTCTTCTTTTTTTTCAAGATTAGAAATTTGTTATCCTATAAAAGGTATCATTGCAGAAAAGCTAGCCACAAATTAAGTCATGGTACATCTCGTCTAAGCTGATTAGAGTTATTAATATTTTTTAGCTTTTTTTTTATTTATATTTAAATGTAATTCAAATTTGGAAATATTATTTTTTACAAACAAAACAAACTTAAAGGCACTTACCGTAGGTTTTTATGTACCTATTGACTTTAATATTTTGTTTAGACTTTAAGGTTTGTTGCCAATACATATCCGATAATTTTTTTTTTACCCGTGACTGAAATATAGACATCGTACAAGACGTAGCTAAATATTTAGTAAATGTATTTTAACAATGTAAACGCACTAAAAAAACGCCGAAACTGTAGTTTCTTTTAAGAATGGATCTAAACCCGCCAAACACTTTTATACACATAAATGAAGAAATTGTGATAAAATGTAAACTTCTTATATTTTTACTTTTTTAGATGTGTTTTTGTTATTAAAAGTAGATGAATATGATATTTGGTGTTTTTATACATCCCGTAATAGGTAACGTCTTTTGCATTTACAGAACAATTTTTTTTTAGGATACACTGCATCGGAACTTTTTGCAAAAATTGCTTGAATAGCACGTGTCCAATGTCAAAGCTTTTCTATTTTTTGCTTTTTTATTTCTTTTCATATTTATGCTGTTTGTGTAAATAATTTGTAGCCAAGCAAACAAGGCAATAAAATCACAAATACAAAATAAAAAAATTCAAACGCGGAGGCAAAAACCTAAAAACATGTTTTAAAACACGAAATGTAACAACACATAAAATATGAGAATCTATTGACGGAAAATAAAACAAAAAAAAAACCCAACACATAAATAAAAGAAAAAGAGTTTTGTTATATATAATTTTTGCATGTAAAACAAGAAAACTTTATTTAAATATGTTCAAATGTTAGTTTAATCTCTGACTGGCTTGTAAGATCGTATAATGTCTTTAAACAAAAAGTTAAATTTTATATACATAATGTCGTACAAGTTATTTTTTTTTGGTTATGATTGCTTTAAAAACTGCTTCCACATTTTTTATCGGCAAAAACTTGCACGGAAAAAAACCCAAAAAGCCGTACAAGAGGTTGAAATGTAGTTTCACTTGTAAAAACGTTTAATGCTTTTCGTTTGGTAATAAAGACATCTTTTTTTTGTCTCTTTGCAATAACTCATATTCATATAGATTTTTTTAATACGTTTTTTATTTTATTTTTTGTATTTGTTAAACAAATGAACAGTACCTTTACTATTATATGGACTGTTTTTATAGTTTTGAGGTAAATTTAAGTTTGTAATATACGCAAAAAACTACAAATTGGTTTTTAAGTCGAATTTGACGAAAGCGTTACTAGATACCAAAAAGACACTTTTGTCAGTTGTTTTTTTATTGTCTTATAATGCAAGCAATAAATCCTTAGATATAGTGCATTTCTGCTCAAAAACTAAAAAATAAAAAAATACTTACTCAAAGTTTTCAAATATGCAGTACGTTTTTATGTTCGAACTTTAGTTTTTAACACTTATATAGTACGTTTTTGTGTAAAAGAGGTATCGTAGTAACAACTTTTTTTAGATATTCCATATACGGTAAAAGGATTATACCCGCAATGAACACATTGAAGCAAGCATGTATTGCATATTAGTAAAAATCCGATGACGACCTTACAACTGCTCAATTATTTTACAAGAATTTTTTTTCTGCACTGTGTACAGAGCCTCCGGAAGGCACAAGGGGGCCCGGGGGTAATTTTTTTTTTTCAGTAAAAGGGGCTCCTAAAATTTTTTTTGATATAATTTTCTTGTTCAAATGATTTTAAAACACTGCGAAAAACAAACATAGAAAAAATATTCATATAGTGTTTTTTTTTGGGCTGTAATAGTTGATTTTATATTTTCCAGTGTCTTTGTAAAAAGTGCTTTCTACTATTTACAGGCTTCATAACATACAAAAAA
>JAQFYM010005870.1:0-12543 GCA_034694785.1 Agrenia bidenticulata
ACAAAATAAAATTCTAGTAACAATAGAAAATTTACCATGCGTAAACGATAATATTTATAGGTACAGTTTTAGTAATTATCTTTTTTAATTTGTTGATGGAATGTTTTTTTAAACAACGTCGATAATAATCAACATTATAGAATGTTTTCATATGTAAAATTACCTTAAGTCAAAAAGAAAGTACTGCATATAAAATAGTTTTACATTTTTTTTTTTTTGAATCGAGGTAATATAACGATAAACAAAAAAAAAAAACTATTTTTTTAGTGATATTAAGAGAGTTCACGTTTCATTTTCTGTATACGCAACACCGTTGTCTATCTAGATATTTACCATTCTTTGTACAGTTAACAAATAAATATGTATTGTCAGGGAATAGAACCCTCCTTTCTTTACTCTAAAAAAATTGAACTACGTTTACAACCAAAGGTGATGCAGGTACGGTAAACGTGATTTTTTGACCCTTGCCTCACTCTATCCATATCACATCTAATAATATCAATAAAGTAAAATTTAATGTACAGTTTGATATGATAAATTTGGTTTTTTTGCAGAAAAGTGTAAAAGAGAAAAAAAAACAATGACTAAAACACTATTTGTTGTTTTTATTTATTATATATATTATACTAGGGTTACCTGATTTGCATTTGAAGATACACAAATGAAAAAAACTGTTTATTGGATATATATGTAGTGCAGGATGTGTATTTTATTCATTGGCATGTGTTCTGGATGTCAAATACGAGCATTCGATTAAGGCAATCAATTTTTGCTTGTGGAGTTTTTTAGGGCGAAAAAGTTAACATGATACAAATACATTGCTTACTATAACAATTCTACAAAAATCCATATTAATGCAATTATTTCATTATTTAAAATCTGTTAAAAAATTTTACAAGCTATTTATTTACACAACAAAGTGCAATATGTATCAAAAAATGTATACACGCATTAACTTGAATGCATACGAATACCTGTTTTTTACGGGCGTAAAAACTTATATTTACGAGAAAGCACTAGTTAATATATAAATAAAAAAACACGTTATAAATGTACATAAAACACTAAAATTTTTTATTTTCATAACTTGTTACTGTTTCGAGATCCATAAGCAGTCTTTTATTATAAAAAAACCCTATATTTTGTTTTCAGACCATTCAGGGACAAATTATCATTATCGAAAAGTTGGGGGAACGTGTTATTTCTAGGCCCATATTTATTTTTTGAAAATTTTGAAGTGGTAGGAAATACTTTTATCCATATTATGATTTTATATGTTTTGCTGTCAAAGCACATTGCTGTAAAATTAATATTGAATCAGCTGGAAAAATAATATTTTTCAGCGTTTTTTTGTATAAATTTTTTAATTTAAAAACTATAAAAAAAAATCAAAGGTTTTACTTGAAATTTTGGTATCACGTGTATGAATAAATTGTAAAAAATTCATTGATTTTTTTTTATGAAAATTCATTTAGAAGATACTTTATAAATTATTGAAATTATTTACATCTTTATTAAATATTTGAGTTTTAAAACATAGCTCTAACATAATATATATATAAAACTCCTTTTCTATATGCCGTTGAGAGTTCATACTTGTAAATATGATTTTAACACAGATTGCATTTCAATATGTAAACAACCTAATTTAAAAGGGTGTATAAAAAGGAATTTAAAGCATATCCTACTTTTTAAAGTAAATTAAAAAAAAAAAAGATTTAAAATCGTATTTTATGTGTCGCGGCAAATATCATAACTATTTTAATCAAGCTTAGTTAGGCATGTACTAAAAAGCGTTTTAATTTTTTTTGCGTTACTTGAAAAGGTAACTTTCTAACCAAAATCTGAATGAAAAATGCGGGTTCATATAGTATTGTACAATGCCCAATCAAAAAAGCAATAATCGTATTTTATTTTTGTTTTTTGGTCTTCTAAGTGAAAAAAGCGACTTATGAATAAACTAATAAAAGAAAAGACACTGCTTGTAATTTAAAAGCGTTTTCTGAGAGTTTGCATTATATAAGTTTAAAAGAAAAAAATATATATAATTTTTTTGCATCAGTTAACAACACAAAAGATCTAATAATGCGTTTATTTAATAAAAACACACTACATTTTTTTTCAATTGGGGGTATCAATATATATAGTTACATTGAAAACCAGGATACCAAGAGCAGTAATATAGGCATAACCCCTCAAAAAATGGTTGCTTTTTTTTTATTTTTTATTAATATAAAATATAAGCCTTTACGTACTAAACTATAACAAAAAAAACCCATTTAATAGGCGCGTAGCTTAGGTACAAGGATTTTGTGTAATATTGCATATAAAACGCAAGAATTATGGTTAAAAACTCAATTTTTGCTTTTAAAATTGTTTGAATTAACTAAAAAATCGGCTTTAGTCTTCCAACTTGCATTATGTTACTTTTTTATAAATTTGTTTTTTAAATAGAAAAAAATCTGTCCCAAAATAATTTTTATGAGCCCCACAAGCGAGCGCAACAGAGCCCATGACACATTTGCCCCCTTGCTTTTATTCGTTGTTGGACCCAGTTTATCAAGATATAAATTATAAACTAAAAGGTTCTCTTAATAAACATAAATCCACCACTTTATATATACGAAGTATAACTATATGATGTATCGTACGCGCAATGCTTTGTAGCTACAAAACAATGCGTATAAGCACGTTAAACACTTTTTACCAACATTTTTTTGATAAAACATAATTTCTGCATCTTTGCGTTCGGATCCTGCGATTACGTAGGTTTTTTTCTATTTTATGGGATCGGGCACTCAGAAAAAATTTATTCGACTAGCTGCTATAAGGTTGCCAAAAACAGCATGTAACACGGTGCGTTTTGTATATGGGAATGTCATTATTTTCGTTTTAAGATGGTCTTTATAAGGCGCAAACATTACTAATAACGTGAAAGTTGCACAACAAAATATGTATTGCTTTTACAATGTTAGCACGGAGTGATATGACCATTTTGTATTTCATCTTTTTAAATAGCGCGCAGACAGGAATATTTTACAGCCAAAAAAAAAATTAATAACAATAAAATAAAAGCCCTGTTGAAAACTATATGCCGCAAATTGACAATTATAACTGCTTAAATGTAATAATGGGGTGTAAATAAAAAGGATGCATCCAGGTCGGGTTTTTTGAATATGTCCGGGTACCGGGTAATTCATCATGCTGCGGAAAAAAATTCAACAGAAAAAGGTATAATTAGCAAAGCGTATCAGTCCTCAAAGCATAATTGTAGCATGTTTTTGGCTATATACTCTTGTGGTCGCTTACACAATAAAAAAAATAGCAATAAAAATTGAAAAACAAGACAAAAACTTAAATACCATGCATTTTTACACGTGTCAGCATATTGCAAAAACCTTGTATGTAGATTTACTGTTTTTAAATGCAATGCAACGCCATTTAAATTTTTTTTTTTGTTGTAAAGTTAAAAAAGATCACTAGATTTACTCATTAATACGATCTTGTGTATTTTTAACAGAAGTTTATAACTTAAAACTTACGTAAAGTACATAAAAAATGTTTTTGGTGTTTTTATTGCAAAAAAAGCTTTTTAGTAGTATTGATAGTATATAAACTGTGCGAAAAAAAACTCAACACACATTAAATAAACTTATTTTGAAGCATAAAAAACAAATAACACGCATTGCATCGCGTCCCAAAAAATGTTTTTATAAACTTTTTATTTTCTTTTAACGACTGATATCTGCTTTCTTGCCTCTAAAAACGAATTCTTAATCATATCTTCTTTTGTTTTTATTGCTTTCTACGGGCCATAGCCGGATCAAACTTTATGCATTGTATAAAAATTTTAGTTTTGTATATAATGATTTGAGATTTTTCTTTCATTTAGCTTTTTTAAAAAAATGAGAATTAATTGGAAAATTACAAACTAACGCATATCGTACGTAAATTGCCACAGTTAAAGGCAGGGTATTTTGCGTTATTTTTTGGTCTTATAAACTAGAAAAAAAAAATTTGTATCCTGAATTTAAAATGTCAGTTTGTATTTTTTTTTGGAAAAAAAGCATATGTATAAAAAGATACGTCTATAAATATTAACCAGCAAGGGTAGCCCAAATTAAAAGTATCATAACTTAACTGTATCTAAATACATATGCAAATTATTTATACACAAATATCATTAGCTGTGTATTATTTGTTAGAAAAAGTGCAGCATAAAACAAAAAAAAGGCAATTTATAGATAATTTAAATTTAGTTTTACGACTTCAGATGTATATGAAAATTAGCCACTTGTTACCCTAATATATAGATAATAAAATAACATTTTTTTTTGTTATAAATGTAGAAAGTTATACTCTTTTTAATTTTCAGGCTGTTTGTAATTGTTACTACAAAATGAATGTAAGATCACATTTTTTATTTTGGTAAGCTTTTTTTGTATCACTAAGTTCATAATTGTATAGAAACTGATTTGTTGTATTCTTTTTTCTCTAAAAAACATTATTATTTTTTTATATTTTGCAAAAAAAATACTTAACATGAAAAAAAAATTGATTCATTGCATGACATAAATCTGGCGTTAACACAAATAACAAAAACAACAAAAAGAAAGGGAACAAGTATTTTTAAAAAATCAAGAAGTCAATAAAAGCGATTTAAATACACCAATTGCAATTTAAGATGTTACTTATACCAAGTTTGTTATTTGGCAAATGAAAAAGGTAATCATATTACATAAAGACAAGAATTCGGGCTAATTGTTTTTGAACTGCAAAACATTTAAAGGGTATAATTACGCCTTTTGTCATGTATATAAACAATAGAAAATCAATACCTGTCTAATTATTGTTTAGTGTGGTTTTTTGTATGCAAAATACGCGTACGCATCGAACATAGTGTAATTACAAATAGTTAAATGTAAATTGACAGAGTTGCGTGTATGTTAATACATATGTGCACAGGTTACTTAATATATGTAAATTTAAGCTGATCCGGTTATACTGATTCAGTTGTGATTCGATGACAGTAGAGTATTTTTGTGTCATTTATTATATACCTAGTCGCTATTATCTATGTAATTTACATGTCTATAGATATATACTGTTTTCATAAGTAAAAAATAAGATAAATTGGTAATGCATACAAGTGAACTGTACCAACTAGTAGGGGCCTTTTATAAAACACACTACAAAATAATGAAACACTTACGCCGTGTAGGTTAATCCTTGAATAACTTGCAGCATAAAATGTGAAAAATAGCTAAGCGACGTTTACGTAACCTTATGAAAAAATATAGAACACTACAAAGTCGTTCTACGTATATACGGTGAGATCGAAACATTTTTAACACCTTGAAAGAGAGTTATGAAGCCTTGAAAAACAAAAAAAAAACAAAAAAAAACAAAAAAGATACATCGTGTAATAAAAACACGACTTTAAGGACGTTTTCGGTACTAGCAATAGTTTTACAGCGAGAAGATTTATACAAATATAAGACACGATAAGATGTAAAAATGTATGTACTAAAGGCAAGTAGACTGCAAGAAAGCAATTTTATGCAAAAAAAAAAGCAAAAATAAATAAAACTAACATGGAAACGCCAAAAGTCACATTCTAAGTTTGTAACTTTATATATTTGCAAGACTGTATTTGTAAACAGAAATGCATATTGACTGCATATTAAATAAGTCAGTTTTGCATTAGTATGCCAAAAATCGCTGCTGTTTACTTTATACATATAAGCTTAAGCGATATTCGTTCGTTCTGAATTTCTCATATGCTTTATTACACGTTACATATAGCTTGTCATTTTTAAGTTATAAATATAGTTTTGTATACATTCTTCGGGCCGGGTTTAAACATAAAATTGGGGTTTAAGTTTTCTCGGTAAAATATTTCATTCACTAGTTCAAATTATTTTTAAATCCTAGTATATCAATAAAAATACGTATTCGTTTCGTATTATTCACATATGTTAGAGGGCTAACAATGTGGAAATGGTTGCTATACTAATGTCAGTACACAATCTGGTGCTTTAATAACAGTAATGTATTTGTGTTTCTTTTGATTTAGAAGCTTTTTCGGTTTTGCAAAATTTATATATACTTAATTTATTTTTTGCATAAATCTTATACCACCTCTAAAAAATAAAAAAACGAACTCAAGTACTCTTTCACGGAAATAAAGGCTAATCCTTGTCTCTAATATCTATGAAAAAATATTTTATTTGCATTGGAAAAATCCTCTTGCTGAAAAGATTCAACTTTTCTAGTTCAAACAGATATTATAAAAACAGCAATAGTATAAAAACGTATATATTTCATTTAAAAGTAGTTTGTCGTACAATTAAAAAAGTTGTTTACTATATGTAGAGATTAGTAAGACTGATTGAGCTTCGGTAGCAAAAAATCACGTCGATTTTCTTTTTTAGTTTTATTTGGTCAAACTCTAGTATTCAACTTTGAATACTACCATATCTATAATTAAAAGCTTCGGCCCATCCCTTATAATTTTTTTATAATGGAAAAAACAATAACAAAATAATTAAAAATAAAAAAAGTAATTTTTATAAGTTTTTGAACAGTTTAAAAAAGTATGTACAAAAATGTTAATTGCTGTTTTAGTAAAGTATAGTAAAAATACTACTATATTAAAAAATAAGTAAAAATTTTAAGGCTAACTGCTGTTTTTCTTTTACAAAAGACTTTTCATCTTACATTTAAGTGATTTACAATATATTATATAGTTTTATCTTATTAAACAAGGTGATGAGAAGATTAGCAGTGATAAACGCTTTGCAAGTCATGTGTGTAAAAATAAGCAGATATGTTGTAATCTTTGCTTTTTTGTTAAGTTGCTCTGTAAACAGATTTTTTCTTATGTCAAACAATCTTAATTGCTTTTTTGATAGTTTTTTTAATCGTTTTATTTGGATGTGGTTTGCAACGCTATATTTTCTTCCTTAATTTTTGTGAACACGAAAAGAATCTGATAATATTTCATACTTTTATAATGCTTTTATGTTATCAAATCTGCATTAGAAATTGAATTTATCTCAAGTTGAAAATACAAAACAATTTTTTTATTTTATTGTTGGTACTCAAAAAAAAGCGTATTGAAAAAAATACGCATTATGAAATATCGTTATCTGGACGTAAAAAGACTAAAAATAATTTAATAATTCGTGTTAGTTTCTTTTTGTAGATACATATTTTTTATTTTCTTTTTGAGAGTATATTTTAGGGTACAAAACCGTTTAAAGTACATGTAATTTCACAAGAAAAAATATATTATTGGGCTTTAAGTGATTAATATACGGTGGTGGACACAGTCACAAACCGTATACACGGTTACAAGAATTTCCTTTTTAAGGTCAAAAAAATATACAACCCTTAAAAAGTTCGTACCCTACGTTGTAGAAAATGCAGGGATAGCATACTAGATGACAACTGCCTCTGCTTCTCTTTTATTCACAATGCCATATACCTCAAATCTTTTCTGTGGCAAAACAGTAAATTAAAAAACGACTACACAGAATAAAACGATAAATCCAGTAAATATTCCAATAGAGTCAATGCATTAAATTATATCACGGTTTTTTTTATCGCAAAAAAAACTATAATCACGTTTTAAATAGGTCCACAAATCCCGGGTACATGGTTACCCGAGTATTTTACATTACAAATTCGATTGTTTACCCCGGGTTTTATTGCGGGTTACCCAGTGTTTGTGAGGAAAAAGACAATATCCAATAGTCTTTTTTACATTTTCTTTTTTTTTGTATATAAAACACATGTCTATCAATATATCTTGTATCAAAAGATGTTTTCAATAAAAATACGTTCTTTGAATAAGAGATAGTGTAAAATCCAGTCAAAATCACTGTTTTTGTAGCAGATTGCATGAATTATTGTTAAGTGTAGCTGTATAACGTTCTCAACTTACAGTATATTTTTTACAATGAGGAAATTACTTTAGATTTTTTTTTTTAGATTTTTTTTGTATCTTGTAAAATGCCTAATAAAACCAAAATAGCCAAACTGGCATTATATCAGCAAAAAATGTTGGCATCCTTTTTTTTATAGTGTTCCTTATGAAAAAACAAATTGTCAACACGTTGTCGTTTATTTGATAAGGTTTAAAGTTTTTTATCTATGGTAAATTATTTTTCATTGTGCAATTTTTGCAGTTATAGTGTTTTCTACAATGAATTAATTATTCGCTATCTTTTTTTAATTTTTTTTGCTACAAAAAAAACTGTTATTCTAATATATACAATAGTTACATTTATTTAAAGTAAAATGATAAACACTTTTTTTTTACAGTATAATTTACTAAGGTTTGTGTTTGCATATGTATGAAATAAAATAAGTAGGCATAAATATAGTATAATTTAGATTTTCGTCTTTTCATGCAATTTAATAATATAAGCACAGGTTAATACGTTATGTACAAACCCAACTAAGCAATAAATAGAGTAATTGTATCTTCATACTGAGAGTTGTACAAAAAATCTTGATTGCCGCTTTTTTTAATATGCAATGGGATGTTGATATTTCGAAACATTTTTAGTTTTAGTTAATCATATGTATGCACAAATAACAGCTGCTATATTATGCATGGAATGCATAGTATTGCGTTTATTCGTTTAATACTGCTATTACATACTAAAAACCGTCTGTTATGATGTATTAAAATAAGACGTCAATGAATTAAGTTTGCAATAAAATACAAAATAAGTAAAAAAAAATTTGTTTATTATGATTTGTATAAAAAGACGTCCGGTAGATTAGATAAAATTTTTCCACTTGCAAAATATTAGGGTTCGTTACATTCTCATATTTTGTAAAACTTGTAGCTTTTTTTATTTGAATTGTGTAATTTCGTGTATAAGTTTTTAAAGAACTGATAAACAATAAAATGCATACATAATAGATTGAACATTTTTATGACATCTAATATTCAGGTGAAAAACCAGAGAAAAGTCGTTTAAGGTTGTAAGATAATAAAATTAAATAAAAAAAAATACAAAAAAGGGTTTAAAAAATAGTCTGTAAATTTTTCATACATCTAGCATTTTATAAAAAACCCGAATCAAAACTTGCGACCCATTTTTAGATTTAATAACAAAAGTATTTTTATAAAATAGATTATCGAAAAAAACCGCTTAAAAGTATTTTTTACAGGCACGAAAAAAGTTTTGTGGTATATACGTGTTGCAAGAGTTTTACAAAAAGGTTTGATATAATAAAATGCTAGTAGTATGATAAATCCATAATTTAATATATTTTTTGTGAAATGTTCGTTCAAACAACATGAAACAGGTTTTCGGCTGGTAATGACGCACCAACTTCGTTTTAAAAATAGTATTTAGTGGCTTTTTCTTTTTGCTATTTACTTGTTTATATTTCTTCCACGTACAAAAAAAACAACCAAAATTCATTTTGCGTTATTAAAAATAATATTGATATAGAAAATCTTTAAATAAAATTTAAGTTCGACAAAAAAAGACCCAGGTATTTCCCGGGTACCCTGGTATAAATTTTTTGCGCATTTGTATCCGGGGAAACTGCCCTCTGGGATCTTGGAGGCCCTAGTAGTTATATCCACAATTTTATAGCATAAAAGCTTTTTAACTGAGCTGAATATTAGAAAAAAATAAAAACTATAAGATAAAACTCAATTTACGCCAAGATGCATTGGCGCTGACGCAAAAAACAGCAAAAATCGATTTTATAGTATTTTTATGTGAAAATCTAAAAAAAACCACTTGGACAAAATATTATGCACAAAAATGAACAAACAGAAAAACATCAAAAACGTCGCAATAAACTAATATATATACAAATGCTATGTTTACGTTGCTGCAATGTACTGGGTTGGCATATAGTTATCGTAGGATGGGGGTCGGCGTAACTTCCGCCTGGTGATTTTGGCGCCAAACTTGTTACTAAAGAAAAATACGACGTTATTATAACCATAAACAAAAATATCTACACGCCAGTGCTGGTACGCAATTTGTGATTGCAAGTTTGTATATAAAGTTAAGTAATAATTATTTTTTTTTTCTATTAAAACATTTACACACACTCCAATACTCCACGAACCCTACACAAAAACTTGCGTTCAATAATTACCATAACTTTTTTGTATTGTATGTAGCATACGTTGGCACTTTTTGTTACATTTGCGGTTTTTCATTGATAAAGTTTTTATAATTTTTCATTTTATTTTTGTATAAGTATTTTCCAGTAAGCTATATTGTTCATTTTAGTAGCGTATCGCTTGCTTTATAGTTTTTTTTATTACTTAGTCACATATATTGCACCTTATGGCGCAAAATGCGTAGCCCTTTAAATTTTTCAAACCGAAAAGTAAAACGACCGTTAGCTTTTTTACTAAGCCGTTTTTTCATTATAAAAAATAACGTGAAAGAAAAAGCATATTTGTGCAAGTAAGGGTTGTTTCTTGTAACAATGCACCACAAGATACGTTTGTAGTCTTGCTTTTATGTGGTATGTTCCTTGCTTGCTACCAGAAAACATAGTTTAAAATAAGTTCTATTATATACGTCTCAAAATTGATAAAAAAAAATATTTTTGAATTTGTGATTGTTTTATGCGACACTTTCAACGTAACTACTAGTGAGGGCAGTGGCAGAACAATTAATAATACATGTGAGACAACGACTTTAAAAAAGAACGTTTGGTGCTATATAACGTTATTACTGTATAACTAATTTTCTATTACCAAATTAAAATAATATAATTACGCATAATAAAAAGGCTTTCTATTTTTAGTGCTTTTCTTTAATTTGGTTTCTCTGCCCTTCATCTACTTTTTTTTTAAGGTAGCCGGTCAGTAAAGTGTCGCAAAATGAAAACTTTTTTTTTACGAAACAAAAATTATTTAATTTTCATTTTTATTTTTATTCATAATTTATTATAGTTTTAACAAAATTTTGTAGGTATACTGTAACTAAAGTCTTTATTTAATGTCGAAATTGCTTTTTTAGTCACTTACAATGACAAAGACTAGCTGAAAGAACACACAATAAATTACCTACGAACAGAAAATATGAGCATTAAAATATATTAAAAATAAAATTTTGAGCGTCCACAGCGTAAATTTTACCAGTGACAACATACATGTCAACCTTGCTAGCATACTAAAATTAGTCCTTAGAATAGAAAACGAAAAAAGCGTATAAAATGGCAAAGCATTCTTAGAACTGCAAACAAAGCATGCACACAGACATGCACATAAACGGAATTCACACACTTTTTGCAATGGCGATGCATAATAGTATAAAAAAAACAAAAAAAAAATAATAATAATATTGTAGTAAAGTTACAATTTTCGTTTTTAAGTAAGCTTTAAAAAAAATACAAAATTTTTGTAAAATGGTACATAAAACATGACAGTAAATAAAAATCCCGATATCAAAAAATGGGTTGAATTAAGAGTGCAAAAATATTATTAAAAGAGTAAATACAAGATTTAAAAACGGTTACTAAAGCATTTTTTGTTTAAAAAACATTAAAACCAGCTGTGCGTCTTAACTTTTGCGACCGGTAACACATCTGTACTTTATTTAAAAAATTATTTTTTTCAGGGTTGTTTTTTACGCAAAAATATAGAAGAATCTATTTTTTTTTTTTATAATTGATAATTTGTTGTACTTTAATATATAAAACTCTGTTTTTTGTATTAAACAGTGTTTTTATAAGGTTTGTTGTTTTTTTGTTTTGTAAATTTTTTTTAAGTTTTACTTGTATTTTGCATTTAAAAAAAAATCTGCTTGGCTTAGGGGTAGCTACATACCTAAAAAGGTCTTTGTTATCGTTTGTAAAAGAAGTATAAGTAACAATTAGTCATGCAAACTCGGGTATGTAATAAGAAAATTTATCAATGGCAAGCCTGGGTCCAAGTTACAAAACCAGAGGCCAATGTTTACATAAATAAAATAAAATATATTAATTATGTTTAATATAACAAATACGTTTACGAATACGAAGAGGTTTTTAGTTGCCAGCTCTGAATTTTTATTTTAACTATAAAAAACAAAGTTATAGCATATGCTCTTTAACAGTTTGTTATACATATGCGCTACGGTGGGTTACGGCCGGGTTATTTACGATATCCCAGGGTTTCGGGTCGGGTCGGGTCGGGTCGGGTTTGAATCGGGTTAGAGTCAATTGGGTTAGAATTTTTGGGTATGATAAAAGTCAGAAAAAAAAAATTCTGTGAAATTTTCTCAACATTTTTATAATGGTTTTTCGTGTGCAAATTAATTAACAAAACCTGTCTTGAATAACTACTATAGGAAGGGTAGTGTTACCTTTTCCATCATTTATTTTCAAAATCTGACCTGGCATTTTATACTGTAAAGCATACAAGGAGAAAGTGCGGTAACTAAAATTAAACAAGACCATATACTAAAAAATCTCTTGACATCTATGAATATGAAAAATGCTTGCTAACAAAAGTGAATACGCTAGTTAAAGTGTAAAACCAACAGCCAATAGAATTTCATGCAA
>JAQFYM010005871.1:0-12538 GCA_034694785.1 Agrenia bidenticulata
TACTCAGATTATTTAAACCATGCCTTGGCGTTAAGTGGAATGCGGTCCATACACTTTATATACGAAATTTTGATAGCCGAAAATTCTGCATCTTGGGTCAAAATTGGTTTTATCATGGCATTTTCCGCTGTAACAACAAATGCATTGGTCCCAAATAAAAAAAAAGTGGTCAATATCTCGTTTGGAAAAAACATTTGAGATTTTTTAATTGTAAAACGGTTTAAAAAGTATTAAGAAATGTTGTATTATTTACAGTAAAAATAGTAGATTTTTGTTTCCGGTTTTGTACATTAACATTTTTAGCTATTGCTTCCCTTTTTTCTTTACCTTTTTAACATATAATATCTTGAATAAGGTCAAAGTTAACTGACTAACTGTGTGTAAATACACTGACGGTTGAATCATATTTATTTTACCATTTATTTTTTTTTTGATTTTTACAGCAAAAAAATAACGTTGAATTTCGTTAAAGTAACGTACTTATAAGTATCGTTATAACGTAACGTTATTGATAAAGCGGTTTTTGTCCCACCTTTAATTACAATACTAACGTTTTAAAAGTGGGTAGGGGATTTCTCTTATAAAAAGAATACCCGCTTGGGCTATGAAAAACATATAAGGCGTCTGCTTTACTTTTTTACTTGATTTCACTATCAGAAAACATGTTCGTTTGTACATAATCTTATGCAAATCAAGTGTTAACTCACTTTAAAAAACATGACTTTGCTTTTGCAGCATATTCGTACCTACAATAACATCTATTTTCTGTGTGACCTGGCAAGCCACATTTTACACATTTAATCTACTATTCACATTTGACGCGGTGTGATTCTGTGCCGTCAAGATACTTTGATTGTTTTTAAGTGCGAACAGAATCTTTTTTAGTTTCTGGCATCATTTTTTTTATCTATATGTGTCTTGGCATTCAGTGTGTTATTGTACACTTTTATTTCCATATTGGGACGGTATTGTTTTCTTATAAACGCAAGCATTATACCACAGTCGTGTTGTATAAAAAATGCATTCATAAAGTTCATGGAAATATTCTGACCATGATTCAAGAATATATTTATTCTTGTTTTTACAGTATTGCCTATACAAAAAGCTATTACACGCAAATTTTATTGTATCCATTTTTACAGGTAAATTGTCTTAAGACGCTTTTACAACTGCATGGCTGTGAATACATTAGTTGCCTATACTATACATTGTTTATTAAATTACAAGTGTTTTTACGCAATTCTGGTATATTTCTAATAAAGTAAGAAAAATACGAACATTTTTATACTGTACTCTGTTACTAAGAATATAGTAAGCGATGTATATGCGCATGATCCAACTTTTACAATTTTTCACATGTGTGCATGTTGGGTGTTCAATAATGCAAATTCGTCACTTCTACCCGTTTTGGCACTGTTTCGTGTAGGCTGGCTGATTGCTTGCCATTTTTTTGTGACGCTTAAATTTCACCGTTGTGTACCTTTCGTTTTAATTTTTTTAATTCCCAATTTTTTTTTTGTTCTGTAACAAATATATTTGTTAAAGATACACGTCCTTTTCTTTATCAAGTACCGCACATATAATCTGTATCTTAGTATCTACGTGGATATGATACCCCAATCTTTTATTTGACACTAGCAAACACTGTAACGTATTATCGCCTCTCTTATGAAATTTAAAGAATAGTTTTTAATTGCTCTAAAGTAGATTTCTGGTACCTCATTATCACAAATGATCATCATTAGGCGCATTTGCGCCTACAATAAAATAAACCTATATTTAAAAAAAACGTGCAAAGTATGTATAAAAGTAATTTAGGCCATCTCCGGTTTTTTTCTCTATAGAGAATTATCGGTTCAGAAGCGCTTAAGACGTCCGGTAAAGTGTCATTCTCTAAAATAAAAAAAAACATCCGAACCCAAAAAAAAATCACTATAGTGAAATCACTATAGAGAATTTTCACTATAGTAAATTTTTAAACGCGTTGTAAAATTCAAAAAAAAACAAATATAGTGAATTTTCGATAAAGTGGCTCAAGTATCTGAAAAAAAATTGGTATTTATAAAACCAAGATAAGGAAATGTAATTTAAATACTTTAAATTTTTACAAATAGCTTTTAAATAATTTTTTTGTGCAAAATTAATTTTTTCCATAGCGAATTCTCTATAGTTTTATTTTTGTAACATGAAAAAAATAGAAAAACCGAATATCTAGGCTGGAATTCACTATTGTGAAATCTGTTTAACAAATAACCCGGAAATGCCCTTAATTACAATATTTGATCAAAATACATGCAGAAGGGCATTTTTGCTTTTACACAGATTCGCTTTTATTTGGTAAGCTCTATAAAAAACGCTAAATATACATTTTAACTTTTATATTTATGTTTTGCAACCTAAAAATATACTATTGCAATTGTTCGTGATTTGAATTTTATCCTGCAGTTTAGTTTTGTTTTTGATTTTTGTTATGTTTTTTATAAATTTATGCAAAATTTTATATATACTGCGACTGTAAAAAAGGTAAGTTAATTTAAAAATAAACTAGTAAGCAAAATCCACAAAAGTTTATGTTTTTAAAACAAATTTCGACATAAACTATCTGACAAAAAATAGGGCTGCATTACTGACAGTATAATTATGTTTCTATAACTTATTATGATGCAACCATATCAGAATTTTCAAATATATAATTAACGGTATTAATTTCTTTAAAACTACATCTACTTACATATAGTGCTGCTAAAAACAGAAGCTTCATTTCCTTTTGTAATAAACCGGTCGCACAACGGAAACTACAAGTATGCTTACTTTATATACAGAAAAGCAGTATATAAATTTGAAATAAGTTTAACTTGTGACCTGCCGCAATTTATAAGTGCAGATTCTTTTCGGTGCACATGCAACAAAAGTTTTTTTTGTATTTTTTTATACTTTGCAGCAAGGGTTTATATTTTACAACATAGTAAATACAAAAATATACACATAAGTTGTGTCTCTGCAAAAGAATTTATTGCTTGTTTATAATAAGAATGCTTAAAAAAAATTTAAACGATGAAAAGTATATTTGTATACTAAGATTTTTACGATTGTCAACGCATACAATCTCACTGTTTTTTACAAGGTTGCAAAATACAAAATTTAAAATTAATTGTTAAAAAATAGATTTTTATCGTGATCTTTAAAAAATTTTCATCTATAATAAATAAAATGATTTTTGTATAAAACTTTTATGATTTTTTAAAAATATAAATTGCCTAATCTATACAAAATATGTCTTTTTTAGATAAGATTTTCAAGAAAATAATCGGGATAAAATAGCTTGTACTTTGGGTTGTGAGAAACAATTTTTTATGCGCGTTATTTTTCGTATTTACACTTGGAAATGACAATCTATTGATTTATTACTGTATAATAGTAAAGTATCATTGCTGTTGTGACGAAGCGGAGAAAAAATGCACAAAGTAAGCAGAAAAAATATTTTAAAGCCTAAAAGCCAAAACTTCTAAGAACTTTTTGAGTAAAATTTTTATGTTTGCAAAAATAAAAAAAATATATTTATGCAAATTTATCTTTTTTACATATTATTATTTTTTTTAAATGTTGAGTATTATTGTTGCAGGTAATTTGTTTTGTTAAAAACGAAAAAAAAGAGACTGAAAGTAAAAAACCTTGTTTATGGCTTTTGCTGTCATAAACGTAGACAATGTGTTTTTCGATGCCCTAGTGATATATCAGGCGTAATAAAATAGGTGAGAATAAAAACAGGTAATTCAAACATATAAACATACATATTCAATCAAAGGTGGTAGTATAATAAACGTTAAGTTTTAGCACATACAAGATTTTAAGGTTTTTCTATGATCAACTGATACCTTAAATATTAATAAGAAAATAGAAAGAGCAGAAGTAATTGATATCATAAACATAAATGGAATAATTTTGTTTGATGGCATCGTAATCGCCAAAAAAAGATAATTTACAATAACCATAACATATATAGCTGAACATTTTTACATATTTTTACTTATTAATTGAATATTAAAGCGACCTAGATGAACTATAAACACGAGTAAACAATAAAACAAAAAATATGTATAAAGGAGTCAATTTAAACAGCAGATAAAAAAAATTTCTCTACAAAAAGCCTAATTATAATACTAGGGAGGTTTTTCAAGGGTTTTTTTGTGCATAAAAAATTTGCTTTGATGGATAATTTTAGTAAAAAGTAAACTGATTGCACTAATGGCGTATTCAGCCTAGCGGCTTTCTGGATGAGCCAACGAGGATCTTTGTCGGCGTAAAAACACCATTTACAACTTATCTATTTATGTAAAAACCAATTTCTTATGTAGCATAAGAATATGATATATCATTTTCGTAACATATATCTATATAATCACTTTTCTAGTCATGTGGGTTGACTGTCAATGTCAAACATCTCCATTTACAAATAGACAGTATATGCTAATATTGCTTTAATTACCATTTTTGGTTGCAAACGACGTAACTCAGCCCGGACTCTTGGTTGCGCCATGTAAACGCTATTTTCTGTGCGTATTTGGTCTGTTTCGTTTTTTAGTTATATAGGGTTGATCATTACTATGTATATCCCCAACAGGGAGGCCACATAGTTATAAAAAGTAGTGTCGAATTTAAGGACTGTCCTTTCTGCAGGAATTTTAAAAAGATAAATTTAGAAAATAAAAATTTACTAATTTAAATTTGCTTAATAAATAATTATGATATTTTATTTATCTAACGTGTTTTTACTTCTTGATTTATATAAAACTCTGTTAGCCCTACGCCATATAAATTTTCGAAACCAGGTTGCAATGCACATAAAACTCAAGTTCATAAACCATATCTAGATATGAAACTTGAGTTTATTTTTAATTTTGCGTTTTTATGTTAGCATATAATTCGCGCCTTTTTAGCACAAATTAGCTATGCATGTGTGATTAATGAAGTAAGATATGCCAGAAAATTACAAATTGATTAGATTCGAGCAATGTGTGCCTAAGTGTGTTTTTTTTCGTAGTAACCTTTTACCGAATAATTTAAAATTGAAAAAAAAAAATATTTCGTTTTTTTCGTATAATGAACATTTATATGTAACTAAATTGTTAAAAAATAATATTTTCACTTATAATCAACGGCGGCCAGATATGAGGTGAGGTAATCATAATAATTGCCTTTAAACAGAGTAGCTGCTCTTTTAGGAAGTAAAAACAGCTTAAAAAGCGTATTTTTAGTATTAAGATATACAGTAAACCCTGTGAAAGTACCCCACAAATTTCCGAAAAAAACATTTTTTTTTTATTTTTGTCTAAAAAGCATAAAAAAATATTTTTTCGTAAAAAAAATACAAAAAAGCCATTGCTTTTAAAAACGAAAAAAAAGAAAAACGACGTCTAAAAAAAAATGGCACTTGATTTTTACGCAAAAATACCATACGTATAAACCCGATTTTGTGTGATCATTTTTTTAAAATAAATAAAAACAAGTTAAAAGATATTTTGTAAACCGTAATGTAACTTCAGAAAGTGGCAATTGTACAGATAGTATAGTATAAGCTTACAATTAGACAATATACTGATTTACATATTGTTCAATTCGTGTAAAAACAAAGTTAAGTCAAAGCGTTTTAAAGATAAGTCGTTAGTTATAAACATGTGCTATATGCTTCTACAAGCGTCTTTAAATGTAAAATTTAATGTTGTTCTTTTTGCATCTGAAAATAATTGCTCTGCGGGCAAGTTCGAATGCTCAAGAAACAACAATATTGTTAAATTTTTATGGTATATATGTAAAAAAACAGTATTGAATTGTAATTAAAAACAAAAAACACCTCTTGCAACATCTTTTGCAAAAAAAAAAACAGCAAACCGTTTGTTTTTTAAGACGTAATTTATTCCTTTTGCCAGTGGCGTTTCAACTTATTTACAAGCCAGGGTAGTCAGTTTTTTTACAATAAGTAGACATTAAAATAACATTTTTAAGCATGTATATTATGATAATTTCTTTATTCATTTCTTAATGAATTTCTTTTTTGAATACGTAGAATCAACGACAACTTTGAACAAAAATAGAACCCTTTTCCTTTAAGTCCTAGAAATTTTTATAAAGGGTGGAGGGGTACACCCCCCCTTACCCCTCTTGGTATGCGCGTGCCTAAAACAAATCTAAATTGAGCACATTACACATATGTAAAGACGGTTTGCTGTCTGTTGTCGATTATATCATTCAATCTATCCATTATTGCTACAAATAATTACTTTGGGTTTTTGTAAATCTGCTTGTGTAATTTTTAAGCAATGTTGTGAGCATTTGCAGAGGATACACAGCAAAAAGAGAAAAATTGATTTTTTAAGTTTACATTGTGCGGAAAGGGCTATTTCATGTTTGGACTACCTTTATATTTGGTCAAACTAATACAACAAATCTGTAATTTTATTCTTTGTTTTTACAAAGTTACAATGTATTTACAAATCTATAAAGTAAAGAGTTTGTTGTATATATTTTTTTGGCTGTTAACAATTCCAAATTTTACTAGTATTAATATGTTTTACATCTCCTTTGCGACGGTAAGTCTTACTGCTTCCCGAGGCAAGGTGCCTCTCGACTTCGTTGGCCGACGATATAACGACAAACTCAAAACCAGTGCCGCACGTCTATAAACAAAACCGAATCGTAGCAAGAGTGGATTTGCTGACCAGGGCCACTGGGGGCATAGCGATGCCTCTGGCCGCGTATGGTCAAATTATACTGTAATAAAACTGGATTGTTACTGTAAAACACACAAAAAATGCTGATTTTTAGTTATGTAAGTACATGAGACGGCAACAGATTATAATAATTTTGTTTTTTTTAGCATGTAATTTTTTTTAGTTTTTTTTTCTTTTGCAAATTTATATGCAAATTCCTACAACTTTAACAAATAAATACCCACGCTAGTTTCATGTGACAAATTTCTTTATACTTTGTTAAGTAAAAATTTACTATTTTTTATGCTTAATATTTACTAATTTAGTATAAAAAAATTTTGCGAAATACGCATCTTATTTTAAATTTGATATAACTTATTTTAAATTAGTTGAATTATAACAAAAAATTAACCCAAAAAGGTTATGTCATTTCTTAAAAAAAAACTATTGACTACATTTTTTTGGACAAATGTTACGATAAAAAAAGTCTATCTCGCTTTTTATATCAGGGGTTTATTGCAAAGTCAGTTATTATTATACTCATAGTCTTTATAATGCATACGCTACTTTTTACATAGAGGTTTTCATTGTTTTGCGTGTAGCAAATACTACAACAAAACGTAATTTACTTTGATATATTTTTCCTTTATACTAGTAGTACTAAATAAAACAAAAAATATGTTTTTAGTATGATTTATTTACTCCCAAGAAAGCTGTCTTCTTTTGAAAAAGCCAGAAATACAAAAAAAGGAAAAAAGTGCTTATTGCAAGTCTATTTTTGCTTTTATGTTTATTACAAATAATGTCACTTCAATAATACGTAGAGGTATCCCATGAAAAAATTTATTCAGTCGTGTAGAAGAATTCAACAGAAATTAATGTTTTATTTTTTTTAAAACCGTACATTTAACAATTACTTGTTTTCTATAAATAGAAGTCTTTTTAATCCCACTTTATTAGGGCTCGGAAAGTATTGTAAATAAGCAAAATGTCAAATTATCAGACAATAATGCAAAAACGATGCCAGAGTGTTGTACCTGCACAAATATGAAAATCAGTCTTGTTTACGGGGTTTTTTAAGTTTTTAGAGTATTTAAAACAGTATCAATTCTCTATAAAAATTAATGTGAAAAAGTCTTTTGCTACTAGAGTTACTGGATTGTAACTAGTAATTCTTTTTGGCGCAAAGTAAAAAAAAAAATTATGCTTGCGATTTTTTTATTGTATTATAAGGCTCTTTATAACATTGTCAATACTTTTCGATTTATCTTCCCCTTCTTTTCCAATGCTTTTTCTGAGCTCTGCACTTTATGCTATAATTTTGCAATAACAAAAACATTTTATGAAACAATACTACTTAGACGTCGATTTTTAATGTTTAATGTCAATATTGCCCTTTTGTACTAAAAAATTTATATAATGGCCTTATTTCTACAAACTGCTAATAATGTCCTTAAACCGTAACCAAAACATACAAAAAGACACGCTACATGCAAATTTATAGCGACAAACACTGTCACTGATGCCAAAAGTATGTAAAATTTTCTGTTTATAATTTGATTGGTTTTAGTCTGTTTTTGTCGAAAGCAAGCATATGGATAAACAATAATCTTTGTTTACAATACACTTTTAGATGCAATCTTATTTTTTAATGTATACAATTCATTTGTGTAACTCTGTTTTCCATTGTTTTTTTGTCTTTTGCCGCGTTTATCATGCCATTCCTCTACACTTATAATGTTCTCTAGAGCATTGCGTATTATTGTTCAAAAAACAAGCCAATTGTGCGTTGTTGTTATAAATACAAAGCAATTTCTACGCTTTTACCATTTTTTGAATAATAAGTTGTATTTTCCATACACTTAAGATGCGTATAACGTTTTTTATTAATATCTTAAAATGTATCAGGTGGAGACAATGCAAAAACTGTTTTTTTAAAATACGTTTTTTTAAGCCCCTTGTTATTCCTAGTAGAATTTGTTCATGCAAAACAGCTTTAAGTTGAAATTCGTTTACGGGTTTTGTATTTTTTCGCGCTTTATTACGTATTTATCTAAGAAAAAGTATGTAGTTACTTATGGGTATCAAAAACATACACATATATCACATTAAATATTTTTTTATGTGTAAAAAAAATAAAATCTTATATTTTACCGGTCACTGAAACCGTTCAAAAACGCTCAATTATTGTTATCACAACCATAAAATACAGTTGTCGATTTAAAAGAGATTTCTCACAAAGTATAAAATTTTTCTGTTTATATTAGTACTTGTTTTGTATGTAATACGTTTAACGTTCTAGCTACAACATATTATGGGGGTTAGTTTGCTGTTTGAACAAAAACTCGTGAAAAACAATTTTCATGCGTCATTTAATTATAAATGTATAGTCTGGCACAAAAAACACACAAAAAAATATACCTACACAAAGTTAACTAATAAGAAACAATAAAAAATCCGAAAAATAAGAAAGCTAAAAGATTACGCCAAATTCACGTATACATTAATGATACATTAAAAACCTACATTAATACTTCCATCGTCAAAATACTGACATAAAATGCCTGAAAAAAATATGTAAAGTTTTTAATTATATTACTTTGAATCTGGTATTTAAAAGACAAGAAATATTTTGTTAAATATAGATAGCGCCGGACAGTTTCTTTTGCATTCTTGTTTTATAAAATACAATCGAAATTCTCTTTTCTTTTTTTCGATTTGCATATGGCTAAAATTGTTGGTATAAAATTTTATCTTTTACTGTAATTAGAATCCATTTTTGCGTCCTTGTTTAGTTTTGACTTTTATTGCGTAATATAAACCTATAACTTTTTTTTATATATTGTCTTGTCTTTACTGTGCTTTAATGTCTAAACCGTAAGTCAATATTATTAAAGTCGTTTTTTATACAATTTTTTGCAGTTTCTAATGGCAAAAACTGTGCAAAAATACATTGTTTTGCATTATAAAACTTTTAATTCTGTACTGTCGTACATTTTTTTTGGCATAATGTTTTTTAACACGTTCTTGTAACTTTCACCCCATTTTGTAACTTTTACCCCCATTTTTGTACAAAACACCCAATTTGAAAAAACGTGCCTAAAATTCATATAAAAATTGGCATTTTTCGTCGGGTATAGATTTTGTCAAAATTTTTAGTTCCATCCAAAAATATACTCATAAGGTGTGAAAAAAATTTTACTTTAGAAAAAGAAAAAGAACACTAAAAAATAAAAAAAATGATTACAATGTGGTACTAACGCAAATACTTTACAAACAACATCCAAATAAAAAATAAAAAGTAATAAATAATTCAACATTTGCATTTTATGATTTATTTACGCCCAAAAAAATTATATCAGATATAAAATATGTGTAATCTAAAAAATATTAACCGAAACTATACACAATACCAGCTATTAGTTAAGTTATAAAGGATAACGCGCAACGCGTCTTTTTGTTTTTTTATAGATAAGAAAAATCCTTTTGGCAATATTTAAATATGCGAAAACAATGCAAAATACTGCAAAAATATTTTATACATGGATGGAACATTTTGATTTGTTTTTATTATGTATTGGATCTGCTCGACATAGAAAAGCATTTTTTCGGCACGCAAATATTTTTTTTTACCATTTTATGTATAAAAAAAACATAACGTAGATTAGTTTTGGGTGTTTTTTTGCTCACAACAAAGTTATCACTACAACTCTTTACAATTTAGTTTATCGTTATGCATTAATTTACTTTTTAGTAGAACAAAACCCATAATAACGTTTATTTTGTGTAGTATGCGACACACACAAGCATGGTTTCTCTAAAGTGTTATATTATTACAAAAGAGCTCTCGGCAAATATGGCGGTTAAAAATCACATACAAATACAGTCTTGCTTTAATTAACATAGATTTCGTTTAACGGCTTGTGTAATTACAAAAGCGTAATATACGTCGTGAAAAAAATTAGCTGTTTTTTGTTGTAAAATTTATACATTATAAAGTTTTTTCTAGATATTGTGTAATTTGTTGCTTTGTTTGCACTTTAAGAGTTTTGCGCCGTCTCATTTATACGTTTTTTTAATAACACCAATTGCTAGGTGTTTTTCATATGCATCTTTTGTATAAATTCTATATTAATGTTAAGAACTTAACTTCTGACAAATCTCAATAGGTTAAAAATTACAAAAACTAACGTGTAACACACAAAAGGTTGTAATGTACGCCAAAGAAATTTTTTTTAACTTTATATATTAAAATTAACCGATTATTTTCTTTTTTGGGCTAGCAAAATAGCATAAAATATTGCAGTTTTTTTTGGACTTTTTTGTACCTTTTTTTTGTACATTTTTGCGATTAATACACATTATTATCATTTTTTTTAGTTGTTTTCGTTTTCTGTTTCGAATGTAGATTTTTTTCCCCACTTTTTGAGTATATTTTGGGTTAAACAAAAAATTAAAGAAAATGTATATCCGGGTGAAAAATGCCAATTTTATATGATTTTTAGACGCGATTTTTCAAATCGGGTGTTTTTTTTTGAAAAGGGGGTAAAAATTTAACAAAATGGGGTGAAGAGTTACAAAAGGGGGTGAAAAAAATCATTTAGCCATTTTTTTATCGCTGGTATTTTTAGTTGAAACATATATCTGTCGTATTGCGGTTTTTTGATTATATTTCCATACTAGTCGCAAATGCGTATCCATAAGTTTTTGAGCCGAGCGTAGCCGGTTTTTGCGTTTAAAACACTAAAAACCATATTTTAAGCGTTTTTAACATTTTATTGAATAATAATAAAAAATTTAAAGATTTTTATATTTAGATGTAAAAAATCAATAAAAATAACTGCGTAAATAAGCTTCGATAGAATTTCAGCTGATCTTTTTTTTTCTGATACATGTATATCTTACCCCCTTGGCCCCCGACCCACCCCCCCCCCAACTTGGCTACGCCTTCTGTACAAAAGAAAGGTGTAAAAAGTTAACTTTAAAATAAAACACATAAATAGTTAAAGCTTAAACTCTTTGCCACCGTTATAAATTTTTGCACGGTCATTAAGATAATTTATGTATTAATCGTGGTAAATTACGTTTTATAGAATTAGCATTACAACAAAATGTATTTGAATTTACAAATTGTGAATTTAATCTTAAAAATTAATCTTTGACATGAATAATTGTTGACAGTGGTTTATAGTCTGTAATTTATTCCTATTCTACGCATTTGTTGTATACTTTTGTCAAAAATATGACTTTTTCAATCTACAATTAGTATTAATGTATGCAAAAATAGGCAAATTTTTGTCAGCTGATTTAATGCAACCTTAAAGCAAATAAGAACAGCAAGGTGTTACAAAAATATATGCTAAATGTATAATCTACCTGTTCATTAAACAAGATTACATTTTAATAAAGGGCTCTGAAATAAAAAGAACCCGGCTCCCTAAAATGTAAATTCGCCTTAGGATCGAAGTCAGAAAAAAAATGTGTATATAAAAAAAATTTATTGAAAGGTTATAGCTATTACTTTATAAGTTTAATGCTATTAAACAAGTACTTATTCTTTATCAAAAATATAGATTTAATTGTTTTTTTTTCATTATATATATTACCTCTACCGAATATTCGTTCACCAAGCGATTAAAAAATAATACTAAATGTTATCATTATTTATAGTTCGCAGCGTCAACCACTTCTACAGTCACTAGCTCGAACTTTTACAGGAACGTATAGTATTGTGCACTCATGCACAAATCCGGAAGTAAATATACAGGCAATATAGTTTATGGTGCTTAACTTATCTTGTATGTTTGAAAAAGAGCTTGAATAACTAGATT